>MJUU01055855.1:0-27310 GCA_002080025.1 Modiolus philippinarum
TAAAAAATGTGAGTAAAACCTACTTTTTTACTTCTGGAGTGCTTAAAGGAGAGTTTCAACCGTTGTAGAAACAAAAATCGTAAACACGTATTTTGTCACATGCTCCTGGATAGTAGTTAACTATGGGGAAAAGCCGTAGGTTTTCAAAAAACGTTTTTTGAAAACCTACGGCTTTTCCCCATAGTTAACTACTCTCTCTGTCAAAGTCCTCTTTCTCCTTCGCTTCGTCAAATTTCTGTATTAATCTCGTCACTGCTCCTCTATTTCCTCTCCGTAACGACTTTAACTTCTCCATAATTCTGGTCACGGCACCATCAATGTCAGGCTATAACTATACTTCTATAATACGACAGATAACTAAATCGTGTAGTTTCAACGTTTACTAGCTACTCAACTAACTATGACGACGTCGCCCATACAACTTCAATGTTAACGTCAACAATACAGTGACGTCGAGTTCCCGCAATCCTCGACAATTGTAGACTAAATGAAATGTAAAAAGAAATACATAGGTACGTGAGCTTTTTACAGAGATACAAGACATTAACAAATTTAGCGGGAATTCTCCGGATTTTCCCTTTATTTAACTATATCAGGATTACTTTTGTGGCAAAAAGCTAGGAAGTTATATCAAAAATTTTCTGAAACTTGTGAATTGTCTTAATTTGACCTATAGAAGACATTTATGTGACAAAGACATATTTTTCGTTATTTCCTTCATATAAACTCAGCTTTAACCGAAACACGCAATCTCAGAATATCAGAAACATTCTTTTTTTTTGCTATGCTACTTCACAATGTCTAAAAGAAAGTAGAAAAAAAACACAGACATACACAAGAAATTCCCAGTGGCAAGGGAAACAATTATCACTTATTTCATGGGCATGAAATCTTAGGCCGGGAAGTAGTTCACAAAAAATGTCTCCCCTGTAAATGTTGTTTAACTGTCATCTAAAGAAGTGTGATGACACAGCCACGGTAAAAAAAAATCAAATTTCTTACCTTTGCAGTATTTTTTTACATTTCACATACTATGTATCTTATGCTTTACCAATCGCTGTATGGTACAGGTATATGAGAAACATACAATTGTCGTTGATTAATTTAAAACATCGTTTTAAAACCAACTCTATCAGATAGTTAAAACTGTATGATAAAAAAGAAAAACTTCTAGCCACCCTCAAAGTCCATGGGCGGAAACACAATTTAGGAGTTTTATTCAATATATAATTATGCATCGTATAAACCATATGAAATTGATTTCTGCATATGACCTTTTTCAGGATCCACCTTTTCAAAGTTTTTTAGTAGGGGAAAATGTACTTTTCATAATATTTTTAGCTCTCTAGTGATTTGTACTCACTGTGAAATAAATATGTGGGGCAATTAAAGGAGTATGTATTATTTTTAGTATTGTCACTTCGTTTCATTTCAAGATTATATTTTCTGACACGTGTTAATTATATTTTGAAGTGTAATATATGGGTGAATACCGTTTGGTATTCTTTAAGGGTGATTTGTTTAGAATTTCGTCTTTATTTAAAGTTGATTCCATTATGAATGCTAAGAAAAATTCGATCGTGTTTGAATTATTATTCTTGAGAAACGCTAAAAAGGGCGGACATAAAAAAATTGCACTTGGATTAACAGGGATATTGGCAATAGGTATACAAATTTTGTTGAAGATGGCCTTTTTGGGGATCCACTTTGAAAGACAGACACCAAATTGATCTTTTATGCAAATGTGTGCATTGTATGTGCATCCATACGGTCACCTGCGGCAATCTACGCTGTTTTCATATAAATTCAAAATACAGGAATTAAAGATACTAGTATTTTTTTTTCATTGGAAATAACTTTTATAATTATGCATCTATGGTAAACAATCCAAAAGGGAACATTTCTACCTCATTTAAACATGTTAAACATGAGCTCAATTTCTATTGTTCTATGTCAACCACTTCCCCGCCTGATCTAACATGTAAGTATTTTTTTATTCTATTTGGCTAATTTATAATGTAATTCTGCCATACATACGACACGCTCACATATGTAGACATTTAATCATTATTGTGTAAATTAATTATATATTTGACTGTTTGAGGGGGGATTATTATCTTGACTATCACCAACTCATAGCTTCGAGCAAAAAAAATCCCCTGACCACCTTGATTTTCAATTTCATCGGCTTCAAAATAGTTCGGCCCCACTATTTCCCCCCAAGGTACATCGATTCTACCGGACGATTTATCAAATGGTTGTGAGAAATATTTTTTTTATATTTTTTAAACTGAATCTACCAATTGAAGGTTTACCAACAATTTTAATCCTATATCAGTAAACAAAAAATAACAGTTTGCAAACTTCAAAGAATCCCCGTCTAGAGAGCTGATGTGGTGGACAGGGGAACGCCCTGTCTATTCGGGGTAGTCATGTCATTATACGGAGGACCTGGTCATTGGATTTGATAAAGGCCCTGAACTATTCGTGTGCTGTTCAATCTAGATAGGTGCATTATAAACAGATGGTCAGAATAACTGTTTCCAGTAACAAAAAATAAAATGCCAGGATTTATAAGTATTTATTTTATATCAGATTTGAATAATCTTCCATGATTGGTGTACAAGTGGTATTCATTAATCTATGGTATGTATTCTATCAGTCAATATCACGATATTGACCGGTCCCAATTTTCTGATAATGACCAGTAACTTTAACTGTGCTTTATGAATTGTATTTACAATACAGTTGTTTTTTTTCAACAAACACACTAACTAAAGTGTTAAATGTGACTAATAAAATTGAAATTTCCATAACAATACCTTTCAATATTTTCTAATTTTTATGGAATTGTCGTTTTTTTTTATAAGTTAATGTTTACAAAATAAAATGCGATATAATATAGAAATAACAGATATGCAAAAAATTCAGATAACTGTCGTATAGAGTAAAAGTACAAATTGTTTTGTTTTATTTAAAGATGGGTTGTTTGAGTTTTTCATTGTAAAAAGAAAGATAGGTAAAATCGTATATTTCATATGAATGACTTTAAACAAGACATGGTTTCAACTGATGAAAAATGAACTGTAATGTTCTTCAATAAAATAAACACAATAGTTACTTATGAAGAGAGATTTATCACGATATAGACTGCCCTTGGGATAGCGATATGGACTGACATCTCGATAATACCCTCGCCTACGGCTCGGGTATTATCCAAGTGTCAGTCCATATCGCCATCCCTTGGGCAGTCTATATCTTGTGATAATTCTCTCTGTATAAGTAACTATTATATAATTATCGTGATTAACTTCGAAAATAAACATGATTGTAACGACTTGTCCAAGGTACATTTGTATCTGTCCTGACAGAATATATATTCATTGTATATCCGTTTTATTAATTTTTACATAAATGTAACACAATGTCATCCTGACGTCATTCAAACGACTTTTCAAGTTTGTTTGCTCCTATCTAGTACGAAAATCACGGCTATGTCTTCTTGTAAGGAAGGAATCTCCAGCCAAAACCAAAAACCGGGTAATTATACCCAAAGCAATGAAGTTACGGAGGGTATATAGTTTTTGAGTGGTCCGTCCGTCCATCTGTCATCACTAAGTGAGTATATCATTTGTCAAAATAACTCCTCCTACTGTTATTTAGATATAAAGTTTTATATTGCAGGCGTATTGTGCATATATCAAAAATGTGTATGCTACTTGGATTTCAATTTTTGATAATCTTTCAGAAAAAAGAAACACATTTGTTGAACACAATCATTTTTTATGCATAATGGTTCATCATTTACCCGGATACCCCCCCCCCCTCCTATAGTTTATAAAATAAGCATTTTTTTTATTTTGCAGGCTGATTGTGTATTTATCAAGAATTGCAGGTGTCTCGGTTTTGTTGTGCATATGTTTTATTTTATTTTATTTCATTTATTTATTTTTTTTTTTGGGAAATTTTGAGAACATATAAAAATATGAAGCATATGGAGTGAAATGTACATGAAACAAAAACGCACAAGATACATAGAAAATTCCAGTTTATTAAGGACTTGGCTTTTATTCCTGTCTACATCTTGTTTTGGTTGAAAATTGAAGTTTGATACAGCAATGTGTATAACTGACATTCAAGAGGAACTCCTACGCAACTTCCTCTCGAAAGAAGGTCTCTAACTTGCAGTAATAGATAGAAGAGCTTTGACAAGAAACCAGACCAAAATATTGGAATGCTGAGAAAATGGAATTTCCTGTTGATAATTGTAGCTTTATCAAATCTCCATGTATTACATAAAGTACAAAAGGGGAATATTTGCAATTGTTTTGTTTATTTTTTAAAGGGGGGTATAAAATTGATTGTAATTGGTAGTGGATCATTTGGTGTCCACGTAAACAAAGCCAAAACATATTTTCTGCTGCACATTTTAATTGTGATTTTACTTTTTTACAATGTATTACAATAGATTTTTTTGAATCCGGATTAAAATTGTTTGTTATTGGGAAGTGCATTTGGTTGCAATGTAAACCTGGAAATTTGAGAAAAAGTGTTTGCTGCTGTTCATGCATACTCTACGGATAAAGTAAATTATAAGAGGAACCCTTGTACATTTTTTTTTCAAAGGGGGTCATGTTATACCAAGAAATCCGATATGCTGGTCCGTTAAGAAGTTTATTCTGTTTCGCTCTGCGAGCAGTGTTATAATTTGTTATTCTTCCATGTTTTTTTTTCTTTATCTCCCGATGAACTTGTCTGAAACAGATCTCAGATGCCATAAAATCAAGAGGTGTCAAACTGTAATCAACCAGCCCATATATACAAATACGTTAAAACAGCTTGGATCTTTCGGCCACGCTACCGGCCTTCATCAGCATGTTTATTTGGTTAATGACGTTACAATTGGATAAATGCATAAGGAAAAAACCCAGCCTTTAGTGTAAAGTAAACGACAAAATGGAAAGACAGAAGAAGCTGGGGAATAAAAAAAAACAAAAACAAAACCACCAAAAATGTTTGTTTTGTTTTGTTTTTTTGTTTGTTTTTCCCTAGTTTTTGTTTGTTTATTTGTTTGTTTGTTTGTTTGTTTTTATTCCTCATCTTCTTCTGTCTTTCCAATTGTATCGTCATTAACCAAATAAACATGCTGATGAAGGCCGGTAGCGTGGCCGAAAGCTCCAAGCTGTTTTAACGTATTTGTGTAATTTTATAAACTAGAGACTTATATATATATATATATATATATATATATATATTATTGGTCATAAATATGGAATATTCGTATGTTCTGAGCTACAATTTGAAAATTTGAAGTTTGGAAGCGTTATGTACAAAAGTATGCGGATGAAAGTATAATTTTGTGTATATAAATGTAGATCCCTCTTTAAAATGGAGTGTAAACTCAAGTGTACGATTTTGAAAAAAATGCAACGCTTTCTGCACACTAAAGAGCTTGTTCTGAGTTATCCGTAATCATTCAAATACAAAGATACAATCCCAGATTCTTACACTCTGTATTTCTGTTAGTAGTCAGAATTAACCGTTTAATGGCTTTCCAATACCCTGAATTGAATACATATTTACAAATTTGTTCTCGTCTTGATATAGCTAAAATATTGCAGAATAGACGTTAAAAATCCCCATAGAATTCCAAATTCCATCGTTTATTTCATGGAAATATTTCAACATTCACATGACTACAGGACATGTTTTGGGTTTTATTATACTATTGGGAAACGGGACAGAGAAAGGGGAGGTTTACGTACCCACCCGATTTAACCTTACCGCTAGCTTTTGCTACTGCCGGTACCAAATCTGGCTGTCCCGAGTTCCTATCGTTGTTTACGTTTGTCGTTTGTTTTTGTTTTTTATTATTGTGGGTTTATCTTGTGCAGTTCCTTGATACTTTGTGGCATGTGACTATGCTTTTCGGCCATTGAAGGTGTTTCTTGTTATTTTTTTATTCTATTGTCTCCTTAATATTGAATCACACTCTTTTAATAACTTTAAAATTATTTTTCTAGGATAAGTTTAATATTCATCTATAGTAAAATTTTCTTTTACAGTGGCAGTAAAATAGAAGAAAATGACTGATGTACCACTCAAAACGTTACTTGTAATTTTGATTATGCTTGTTATTGTAAACGAGTCATTACCTGTCAATTCTGGAAATGCTGCAAACTGTGAAATTAAACCGTTCCAATGGGGAACATATGCAAACTGTTCACTTCGTACCCTTAAAGAAATTCCGAAGATTTCCGACCCGTTTAGGATTCTTGTTCTGTAAGTGATTTAAAAATTACGAAACTATTGTGAAACAAGTATAAGCTTTTCAAAAAGCTAGTCTGACGTCAGTTTTCTTTTACCTAGACAAAAGAAGGTATATTTTGTTTATTGATTTACCAGAATTTCCTAGCTTAATATTCGTAGCGGTAACCAAACAAAACTCACAATACAATTAAACAATAGGAAGGACATACTTAGCAAACGAACTGGTTTCTTTTTCTTTCATTCCGAAAAACCAGTATGATAACTTTCCTAAAGTGTTAATGTAGAAAATAATGCATGTTTTATATGCCAACAGTACGCTTAAAAAATGGTATATAATGTCATCTGAAATATTATTGTGGAAAAATCAACAAATGAAAATCGGGATCGTTATTATTAATTTGCAATGTAATTGTCTTAACCTTATATTAATCAAGTGAATACGTAACACTTTATTGACCGTCATGCAATGCAAAAATGGACGCTTTACCGAAATGCGATGCGAACATGGACGCCTTACCGGATGTGCTTTTTCAGATTCTAATACTGTCTTGCGCCGTGACGTCAGACATTAAACCTAATTGGTCAAACCAAATACCAATCTGCAACTGAATATTTTACGAAAGGATATGGAGTAAATGAACATGAGACCATAACACATATGTAAACTCCAACTGCAATAATTTAAATGAGCTGAATGGCCATTTCGGAAATTTATTCCTCATCAGCAGCACTAGAACCTAAACAAGGGAAATCCATAATTTCAAAAATATTTAAAATGCATAAAACCAAACGAAATCCGAATAATCAGTAATATCAAATATATCTAAGGACAAAACTGCGATGGAGAGAGTTAATCCTAAATTTTTAGATTTTACATAAATTTAGATAATAGTAATTGAACAAAGTGTACACATGAAATATTATCTCATGTACGACTACACCATATCTAAGAAAAATAAAGAGCATACATCTTTACCACGGGGAATTGTTTTACCAACTCCACACTGCAATAAAAGACAAACTCCTGTATTAAATATTTTACGAAAGGATATGGAGTAAATGAACATGAGACCATAACACATATGTAAACTCCAACTGCAATAATTTAAATGAGCTGTATGGCCATGAAGTATGACATAACGCAACAATTGTACTTTACAGGAAAACGAGAATTGATATCCTTTTGTGTAATCATAGCTCACAACTGAACTTCATGGAATTATACCCTGTACACATCATTGAAATATTTAGATCTTATTGTTAATTTGTTAATTTGATTTCTATTAGTCTTTACATATATTTGGGTGTATGGATTTCCAATATTTTGATGTTTATCTGCACTGAAGAGCCATTAGTTGTCGAATTGCGCATATGCAGAATCCAAATTAACAGCAGCCTCGGTATTATGTTATCAAATACAGAGTAACTATATATACATATATAGAAAAGCATGTGTGTTTCAGTTGAACATCTGATGAAACCGCTTTTCTAGTTTTATGTAATGTAAATTAAACTTTTTCATGGTCTTCAAGTCATAACTAAGATAAAAAAATTGGGAAATTTTTTGTACATGAAAGTTAAGTATATATTTAAATATATGAGACAATTTCTCTGTTGACAGTGCAATTCTTACTTTTTAAAACTAATATATAAGTCCATCTTCATTGTTTCAAGTGAAAAGGACAAAAGGACAAACTTGTAAAATCGTACCCTATGTTACCGTAACTGTATGTAACAACGTTACTGTGTGCCATAATGTTTCTTTAGTATTACATCAAAAATGCATATATGACCATACCCGTGTGTTACAATGTAACAGTGCATTACCTCCTTGTAACGACGTGCCACTGTGTTACAATGCACTTGTGTGTTAACAAGTACCGCACCTGGGTATCAAATTACGTGTTTGTTACAACGAATCTGTGTGCTGCAATGTACATGTACATATCGACAAACGAATACCGCAACAAAAGGGAGAAAAGTAGTAATTACGAAATGAAAAAAATTCCAAAAGCATGAGTTACAACGTATCTGTATGTTACAACGCACATTTGTGGTAACGTACCTTTTTTACCTGGTATCTGTATTTTACATCATACATTGGTACCTGTATACATCAACGTACCTGTATAATACAACGTACCTATCTGCTCTTGGTCATAGATATGGAATATTTTCTGTTGAGAATGCATGAGAAATCTAAGGACTGTTTATTTCAAAAATTCGAATTATCCTTTAAATATCGCTGAAATTATCACTAACATCATTCTTGTACACGATGGGCTTCGAAAATTGCCCTTTTTAATATTTGTACACCTAATTCGTAGAATCAGAGACTTATATGCTTCAAATTTAGAAAACAATGTTTAAAGCAACATATTATACTTTCATCCAACACTTTTGTGCATAATCCTTCCAAACTTCAAATTTTGGCTTAGAAAATACGAATTTTCCATTTTTATGACCAAGAGTATATGTAAAAACATATCGGAATACCAGCATGTTTCATTGTATCTGTATGCAACAACGTACCTCTATGTTAAAACGTACTTGTTTGTTTAAATTTCCTGTGTTTGTTATAACGTAGCTACATGTTTCAACGCACATGTTTGCTGCTATGTACTTGCATGTTGCACCGTTTATGTATAGCATTGTTGTCGCGTGTTGAAACTTATATATATGCATGTGATAACATATAGCTGCAATTTCCTTTATCATCCATGTCAAGTCTTTAACACTTATCATGCGGGTCCTGCCTTTGGCGGGTTGCAGTCAAACTTCAATTGAACACCCCTTATAGGTCCCAGCGGACAAGTTTGCTAGTTCTAGGAACCTTCTTCATGGAAACGTAGGCTGTCTATTTAAAAAGTGCAAAATATTAGGACATTTTGAAACGGGTAGGCTCCATTTTTATGCAACCAGCATACAACACTTCATCCCTAATACTCCGGATTGGTTTATAATGAAAATCCGATGTAATATCTATCCCAGAACAACTGTGTGAGTCCCTCGGGCGCATGCGTCATAACCACCAATTCCGGTTCAAAAGTGCCAAATCATGAAAAATGTCAATTTTGAGGTCCAAGAAAAATATAACCCTACAATCAGACCATACATATACCCAGCTACTCATTTAATGTAAGCCAACACAGATACGGCTTTTTGCACTTGTAGCATAGAAATAGCCATTTCATACAATATGACATACCAAAAAAGGATTTTTTGCCAGTCCTAGGTACCTTTGCATGGAAACGTAGGCTTTATATTTAAAAGTACAAAATATTTCGCAAATTTTGGAAGATAAAGGCTTAATTTTTGAGCAACCGGAATGCAACACTTCATCCCAAATACTCTGGATTGGTTTATAATGATAATACGATGTAATATCTGTCAGAGAACAAATGTGTCGGTCCCTCGGGTGCATGCGTCACCACCACCTCCGGTTCAAAAGTGCAAAATTATGGAAAATGTCAATTTTGAGGACCAAGAATAATATAGCCCTAAATACAGATCATGCTTATTTCCAACTACTCATTAAATGTAAGTAGGAATGACCCACAAGGTGCAAGATCTTCAGAAAAGACTTTAAATTTGTGATTCGTCATTGTCGGTCATTTTGCGACCAGAAAAAGTGGCTAAAAAGGCCAACAAATAGCACTTCTCTCTGTGGCTACCAATATAATTTGAGTTCAACCTGACCACCCAGTCCCATCTCCTCACACCACAACCCAAACCTGTGATCATCTATACTAGCTCCATAGTAAACAATATACATCTTCAGAGTCAGTTGCTACATTTGCATATAATTTGCATAAATTTACAAATTAATGCGAAACCGCTGCACGAAAAGGGTTGATGTTTTGTGGTCTCCTAATCACATGACTTTTTTGTTTACTATTGTATCTGAAATCTTAATGTAACATAAACGATCTTCTTCTCATTACATGTACAAGTCTGTAAATAATGTAATTATAAAAGCCTAATTGACAACAGTAACAAGATTTCTATTGAGATAGTCATTTGTATTAAACAAAATAAAAAACTACAAAATTAGACAGAAAAAAGGTCTATTTGGATTGTTTATAATAATTTCAAAAAGAGTTGTTTCTGACCAAAACCATGTCTTTTTGTAAACCATGTCTTTCATTATGGTATAATAAAATGTAAACATTCACAATTTGACAGATCTTTGCAAGAGTTTGATTCTCCTTAGTTTTCAAATGATGGAAATTTACATATTTGAAATAATTGTTTTAATTTTCTCCTTCATAATAAATATTTGGCCATCTCTTAATACGTGTTTGATCCCGGTAATTTTCTTCTTCTGTAATATTTTATCTTGCCATGTAAACTTTGGGTCACAGAAAGCAGATGACAGTTTTTTCAGCGATAAATGATAAAATTTGCCGCAGTCGATTCCGAAATTTTAAAACATTGATTTAAACAAGTATATGAAAAACGAATGCATGTAACGCTATTTACATGAAATATCTTCATATTTCATGCCTTAAAAACTAATCATTTCACTCTCCTTTTTTCCTGTACACATAAAAAGAGTAGGGGGATGGTAGACAAAGTAACAGAATATATGTATTTAAGAGCATTTTGACATCCCGATGTATGTTTTCTACAAATGATAGCCAATAGTCCTGGTGAAATTTCATAAGTACTATGCTGCTAGACCGAAAATACCATCAGCAACAGCAACTTCCATGAAGTTTTTGTAGTAATTTTTGTTCGAAGTCGGGCTGTTATGTTTACATTTTTTTCTCAAACAGCACAATTATTAAACCCTACATTTGACCTTCATTAAAGCCTCTAAACAACACTTATTGTTAATCAAAATGGACAGACAGTAAGTCACTTTCAAATATTTATTAAGAAATTTAGTTATTTATTTATCCTCTCATAACAACCAATCAAACTCTCTTCATTTTGATTATTCTATAATTTGGGGGTGGGGAATTAGAGATTGTGACCGAAACTGTATACTGCTACCTTTAACATGTACAAATGTGATTGTATTTGTTTTTTTTTTCTTTCTCTGACACATAGCATGGTTCCAATCTACTAACAATTTATCATAATTAAAGTTCTATTCTCCGTGTTCTTTCAAATAAGACAACTTCCACTATCGCTCTTCTATGTCGAACTTGTAATAAAAGAATTGGAACATGGGATGGTGATTTCAAAATTTGTTTTTTAAATATAAGAAGTATTGAAATACAGCCAATTGCTAATAAATTTGAAACTAAATCGCATTTTTTAAGTTCACTAGGCAAATCAAGACCAAGGTTGGGATAGAATCTCAGAATTCATTATCTCAAACAACTTGGCGGCCTTCTTTACGGCAATATTTTCATCTTTGTTTCAGTATTTTGTTAATAAATGCATTTTATATTTCATCAAATTAATATAGTAAGAATATGCTACACTTTTCTAGTTTGAGGCATGTAATGACTCTATTATACAAATTATAGTCATTTTAATATCAGTAGTCTAAGGGAGGTAAAAAAGCTATGCAAGTAAGGAGAATTGCAATATGTTATAAAAGTTCCGTTACAAAGCCAATGAGGTTTCAATCTTCTGTCAAGTCTACAGATGCACTTTAAATACAGTCGACAAGTTTCAATGGTGACTCTCAGATGGTTATTTGATTGATTAAATATAGATCTGAAAAAGACGGAAAAGAATACATAAGTTGGGGTCTAAAGGGGGGGGGGGCATATCCAACTGTTCCTATGTATTATTTACAAAAATCGTGTGTCCAAAAATATTATGTTTAAGAAGGAAGATAATTTCGCTCAGTGACTTTTCGGAATAAATCTGATAATTACCATCAAATTAATAATCTTTGAGATAATAAATTTATAGTTTGAACAGAGCGCTCAGGATGTTTCAGCTACTATCAGGTATTTTAATAAAGACTCCATGTAGGTACTCCAACGAAAAAAAATGATGGATATCGAGTAACTGTGAGACAAAGTCTCCACAAAAACAGGCTAAAACAAGCAATAGAACAACGCTTTTAATGTTTTTCTTTATCTTAAAGTCACCATTAAGCCTCCAATATTGAGCTTTGCTAATACCTCATAGTAAGTTCAAGATGTTCGACATTCGAAAATTCAATATTCGAATTCAATAAATAGATAGTTATCTGCCTCCATAATAAGAAACTGGATCACGGATTACGGAAACAAATATGGATTGTACCACGGACATATCAAGATCACGGAATACAGAAATATATAAAAATCCTAAAAAATACGGATTGAACCACGGATATATTGCAGTTACGTAATACAGACGTACCTACCCGCAACGGAAAATTACGGATATACTATAGCAGTATCCATGGACGTCATAAAAGGTGTCTAAGGTGTATCTTGAAATCATGGAGGTGACAACGCCAGAAATGAGGAACCAATTTAAAAAACAAAATTGGCAACCGTATTTCTTCTCTCATCTTCTATCTTTTATTTTCCATAAGTTTTTCGTCGATTCTGTAACTTCAGCGGTTTCCGTGAAACAAAAATCGGAAGATTTATTAGACTCAACGATGGTCTTGTAACTTTTCACGGAATGTAATGGCGCCCAACCTGATATACAGCAATGAATCTTCATGGATTGGAACTGACTGCATATATTGGAAGATTTGCTGATTTATTATTGTTATTGTGTTATAGATAACGAAAATGATTGTCACTTAGTTGTATTACTGATATATTAGTATGAACTTGTAATTAATATACTTATTCTTAATATTAGGCTATTGTTTTGATATTGATACTTTTCTGACATAGTACAGATACATCTTACTTGTGTTGTATAATTCTATTTATATAATTATCTTGTGCATTAGATATTAGACAATATGTGAATTTAAATTCAAATTTTCTTCATTATTTCTATTTTTGTATTAAGTTTCAATATTTTAATAGATCATTATTTTTTTGTCGTTTGTTAAACTAAATTTAGTTTGATTTATTTAATTATTTATTTATTTATGCAATTTTTGAAATTTAGATTTCCTTCAAACTTTTTTATCTCTCATTCTTTTTCATATAACTTTCATTTATAAAGTTAAATTTTGGAACTTTAAATCATTTTATCACTAATTTGAAAATGGGTTAAACATATGAGTTGTAACTAAATTTTATATTTTCACATTTTATTGTTTGTATTAGATAGTTGATTTTCGATTTTGTACAACTTTTTGATTTATTTCTTATTAAATAAGAGGTCATTGTCTAATAAAGTTAGAGTATTAAGAGAAAGCTATCCCTTCCCCTACTTGAGCAGAAATACATACAGCCATATAAAACAAGAGACATGTAATATTTACACAAGGATAAACTACATACAATGTAGATAGTTTAACCATACTATGGAGTAATAAATGAAGTTTTGTATAATTTATTTTGAAGATCATACCCGTTGATCGTAGACATATTAGATGTACCCCAAATGAGTTTAAAGGTCAGAAAATAGAATGTTGATACTGAATATTCAAAGGGCCATAATTTGTGTACTTTGTTGAACAGAATGTTAAAAGTAAATGTGATATAACTTTAGTACTTATTTGTATTGTAATACATTTTTACTTACAGTCTATTATTGTTATTCCAGGGTATATTTTATTAAGTACGTTGTCATGCTTGAAGTCTTTATCCCGATTGTCCTTAAATTAAGGGCTTATATCTTATGATAATCGACACAAAGGTTAAGTATTTCTCTTTTAGTATCAAAAAAATTATTCTATGATGGTATATTTTGTGTTTTCTGATTGCCTGAAAACATCTTGAAAAGTAATGAATATGTATGATGTCAACCTCAAATTGGCTAAAAATAGCTTTTACGTTGTCTGGAATGTTATTTCAACCTACAATGTGCTAAAATACATTTGTAATTTAGAAGTTGTCTGGAATTTTATATCAACTTGAAAAAGGTTAAAAAAGGAACAAATATTCAAGATTTCTATATTCAAATAAATCTAGGAAAGAATGGAAGTACTTAAATCTTGAATGTTGTTGTTCTTTGAATTGTTAATTAAAAATGAAATTAATTTTATTTATACAGAATAAATTACCAAATTCACAGTTAACTTCAGTATTTGTTATCTATTTACAAAACAGAAAAAGAAAAGACATTAAAATTTCAATGCTGTCTTTGATAAGTTTTTTTTCTATATGCATAATCAAATGATAAAACAATTTTAGACTGTAAATAGGTTACGACATGGATTTATCAACCGCCAAAAAGCATTATTCACCTCGTATTCAGCCTTATAACCTTTTTTCAGGTTGATTAATTCCAGTAGCAACCTATCAAAGTCATTATTGTATATTATTTACTTCTACTTCAGTCGGCAAGAAAAATACGCTTGCTTTAAGAATTATCTCTTTTTTTCTGAAGCAGTCCGTTTTGTTACAAATACATCTGCTAAAAGTTGAGATAAGTAGTTAATTATATTTACTGTTTACTAAAAAATTACTCAATTTTGATACATAAATTGTGACTTACAAATGTATAAGCGTGTGTTGAAACGATACCACCCTCATTATATGTTTATAGAATCGTTTTTAACCAAAAAAATGTATTTTAACAACAAGCAAAGTCAACAATCCGTTAAACAGAAACGGCTACTGTTTCAAAAACTGTACGTTCGAATTATAGACACGTAAAATCGATTTATTTCTATCGCTTACAAAGGTTTTACATACTTTGGTAAGCGATTCAGTTTGTAAAAATGAAACATTTAGAAAGTAGTCAAGCACAATTTTAAATAAACTTTTTTGAAAAATTCTAAGAAATCCGAGACCATACATTTGATTGACTACCATCTTTTTAAGAACACTTTCTGGTAATCTCTGACGAAGGTTTATTGGTCGTCCTATCTGAGGTCCCATACCTCAATTTTTTTTCTATCATATCGAACTCAGACTCTTTCAAACTTGTGTTATTATACCCCTGAGCTGAAAGAGAGAATATATTTTATGCATTTTAAACATTTTTGAAATTATGGATTTCCTATGTTTGGATTCTAGTGCTGTTGATGAGGATGTAATTTCCGAAATGGGCATACAGCTCATTAAAGTCATTGCAGTTTAATGTAGTTAACATATGTGTTATGGCCTCATGTTCATTTACAAATGATTTACTCCATACCCTTTCGTGAAATATACATTGAAATTTTTCGTCGAGAATTTCTCAGATTGTGTGTGTCGTAATGATTTCATATTTGGTCTAAAGCTTTGATATGATGAGTTGTACTATGTCACCCTTCTTTAAGTTCATCACTCGTCTACTTCCCATTTGACGATAACTTGGTGTTTTGGCATAATAACCGTAAATTTAAATTGTTCGCCAATGATTTCTCATCGTCTATATAGTAATGATTTTGATATTTGATCCGAAGCTTTAGTATGATGAATTGTACCCTGTCTCCATTTATCAAGTCCTGGACTCCTCTACGTCCAGCTGTTTGAAGATAACATTGATTTTTTTTTCCTTTTCGAGATTTATCATTATGCCAATTCTAGTTTTGTGTCAACACCTGTATAGTGTCTCTACACACATAGATTTGCACTTTCCATATTGCTTCAGTATTCATTGAGCGGGGACATAACTGGCTGCCATTCGACGACAGCCCCTAATATTTGTTCTGCAGTATTTTAAAATTTTTACACGATTGTGTTTACTTGTATAAAGCTATATAAAGCTTTCAATTGATATTTCAATATATTTATTAAAGTCGTTAGATATTCTTAACAGTTCTCTCCATGATATAGCTGAAATATTGGTGAAGTTGTTAGAATATCAATCAATCAATCAATCAATCAACCAAACTTGTATTTATCCTCACAAAATACATCAAAGATTGTAGATTTGACCTCAGTAGATTTATATGCTTTTGATTCTTTTTTACAGCGACTTTTTATACAATCAAATAACAGCCATGACAGTTGGTGTATTCGATGACTTTACAGATCTCCGTTGGTTGTAAGTATTTCCTTTCAACAAAAATTGATAAATCACCTGTTCAATGATTATAAAATACATGATTGATTCTTTGCGTACTGGGATAGTCGGCCGGCGAGAGAAATACACATCCCACAGCCACAAATCATGTGTATGTAGAGAATAATATAAATGCGAGTTTTTGACAAGTATATCCCTCCGTCCGATGATTATCATATCTGCCATTTGTCCCTCAGTCCGATGATTATCATATCTGTCATTTGTCCCTCCGTCCGATGATTATCATATCTGTCATTTGTCCCTCCGTCCGATAATAATCATATCTGTCATTTGTACCTCCGTCCGATGATTATCATATCTGTCATTTGTCCCTCCGTCCGATGATTATCATATCTGTCATTGTCCCTCCGTCCAATGATTATCATATCTGTCATTTGTCCCTCTATCTGTCATTTGTCCCTCCGTCCGATGATTATCATATCTGTCATTTGTCCCTCCGTCCGATGATTATTATATCTGTCATTTGTCCCTCCGTCCGATGATTATCATATCTGTCATTTGTCCCTCCGTTCGATGATTATCATATATGTCATTTGTCCCTCCGACCGATGATTATCATATTTGTCATTTGTCCCTCCGTCCGATGATTATCATATCTGTCATTTGTCCCTCCGTCCGATGATTATCATATCTGTCATTTGTCCCTCCGTCCGATGATTATCATATCTGTCATTTGACCCTCCGTCCGATGATTATCATATCTGTCATATCTAAAATTTTGGTAAATTTTATTGAAAACTAAGGAGTATCTCCCTCGTGCAAAGCTCTGTCCTTAGCTGATTTTGGCTTTACATTTAGATCACTTTGGTTATTTGTTCTGTCAGTTTTTAAACATCTTTGAGTTTTTGGTCTTCCAAACGTTTAGATTTTATCTGCACTGATGAGACATAAGTTGTCGAAATGCGCATATGCAGAAAGTAAATTTACAGTAACTTTGGTATTTAGTTATTTGTCTCTCCGTCCGATGATTATCATATCTGTCATTTGTCCCTCCGTCCGATGATTATCATATCTGTCATTTGTCCCTCCGTACGATGATTATCATATCTGTCATTTGTCCCTCCGTCCGATGATTATCATATCTGTCATTTGTTCCGCCGACCGATGATTATCATATCTGTCATTTGTCCAGATAATTATTCATAGTCAATGAAAGGATATGGAGTAAATGTACATGAGACAAAGTCTCTACAAATACATGGTAAAAACAAGCAGAGGAACAACGCTTTTATTGTTGTTCTTCGTCCTGAAGTCATGATGAGGCCTTCAACAATGAAATTTGCTTATACCTCATAGTAATTAAAGACGGCCCCTAACGTTAAATGTCGATTAAAGCTACATCCATGTCTTTTCTGGTCATGAATGCGGGATTGTCATCAAACATAAATTTAAATGGCATTGCGCTCTTCCAATCACTGTCACTCTATCATTTTTTAAACATCTGTTAGTTTATGGTCTTCCAAACGTTAAGATTTTATCTGCACTGCTGTTGAGAGTTTCAATGTTCAATTTCATTAGGTACATCATTGCATATCAAATCAATCATATATCCGTTTGTCCAATGATAATCGGTTTATTCCATCCCCCTCCCGCAAATGAGAGGTTTACTCCGATCCATATGTCCATCTGTATTTTGATGATACTTAAACAAGAATTAAAGATGATAAATTGAGTATCCTTCATCTGATTAAAGCCTAGTCTTAGTCACATGTTTAGTTATCACACAAGACAGACCCTATTTAATTTTGCATGGTTATCCCCAAGTTCAAGGTCACCGGTCCTTAGACCAGAATTCAAGAAAAGTTAGGTTTCCGAAAGTTAACTTGAGTATCACGAGTATTCTTCATCAAATTAAGATAAAACACTTGATCACATGCTAACTTGTCACTTAAAACAAAATCGTAATAATGTTAAAGCAAACGCAACTACTACAAATTAAAAAAAAAACGTTGAAATAAAAATATGTTATGAAGAAGAAATGACATATAGATTTAAGTAAGGAGTATAAAAAACAGATTTTGCTCAAATTAATTTTTTAATAAGAGAAAAAAATATTTTACAAATTAAATGAACAACTTACAAGTGTTTCTGACAGTAACGAAGATCACTAATGAATATCCAAGTTAATAATCTACTGACGTCAACAAATAAATGTCGAGATGTATATTCCTTATAAACCCCACTAAATAACTAAAGATAAGTTCTAAATAACTGATGTCGATTTCAAACACAAAAGATGGGCGTAATAATCCTGTAGAAACGTCTTAAACGGACTGAATTCAACCCTTTTCTACTAACTTATATTTATACATACAATGTTTCTAGAATATTCATTGAAAAGAAACATCCAGAACATTCGCAATTACCTGACATTAACATGACTTTTATGATTATGTAAGTGATTGTTCCAGAAAGTTCTTATGTGTTAAATATTTAAATTCCAGAAAATTCTACATGTTCTAGGGTGTAATAACCTTGTCCGTTGTTTATTGTAAGCAAGTTACATAACTAGGCCAAATAAATAACATAACATTAAGGCCTTCCAAAATAAAAGCAATGAATACAATGCATTATAGAATATTTTACAATATTTAATTACCTATATAAAAAATAAAAAACATTGGCCACTGGCATCAAATAAAACATGCATAGAATAAAGACAGTGTAAGTGAAAGGAAAGAACAAATAAAACCCCAAAAAAGCTTAAAAAGGAAACCAGGACCCCCCCCAAAAAAAACAAAAACAAAAACAAAAATAAAAAAAAAAAACAAGCAAACAAACAAACCAAAAAACAAAAAAGGAAATAAAATAAAATAAAAAAAGTCCCACATGACCCTACAAAATTCTGCTCTGTTATTTACTTTTGGCTTCTTTCACACACATGGAAGAATAAACGAAATTATTCATGTCAATTGATAAAAAAATCTCATTGTATGAAAACTGTTGCAATGATTTTGAACAATATCAATATCAAGTAGACAGTCTGCAAGACAGGTTGTCATCTTCTAAAACTCGGAAGTTAACTATTGTGCAGTTTAACGTCAAATTACGATTTTGTACTGGGTAACTTTTTTTTCCTTTATAGGTATCTTAGTGAAAATAGGATTTCAACTCTTGTTCCTGGAATATTTGATCAGTTGATTAAGTTAACAAGCTTGTAAGTACCCGATCGGATTTAAACCACAATTTTAATATTGATCTCAACGAGCAACTATAGCAATTATGACCGCCAGTCATATGAACATATCAAGTATCACATGGGTGACGTAATTTCGTAACAATGGTTCTTATCGGCATTTTTTGTACGTTAGATAATGCACAAATTCAAAATAATATGTAATACTATAATCGCATTGACTCATGGTTGCCACTAGTTAAAAGTCGATTGTCGTACGAGTATGGGTTATATTTCTTTTTTTGACCATCCGCTACGCTCCTGATCAAATATTTAAATGTTTACAAACATAATGGGCAATCAATGGTATCAGCAGTTTTTCATACATTTTGATATAATACAGTAGCTTTTTGCCATCATCATTGTCTGATTGGAAACAAAATGTTCATTTCTATTCCAAGCTCATCCTTGCCATTATTGAGTCTGGGAGGGTCGTTCTGTTAGGCCGTAATTTCTCAGAAGTTACAATTTCGAAAGTAGAGACTTTCTGCTATGGCTGATGCCTCGGTATCACTTTGCCGATCTATTCTTACATCATTTAATCGTTAACAGATTGAATTTCAGAGACATTTTCTGTTGCCACGATGGTGGTGAATGAACATTAAGCATTTATCCTGGATTGAGGTAACAAATACACGTTCAAGTTTCACGTCGATTGAAGATATCTACGTCCAATGGACCCTGTATGGCACACAATAGTCACAGAAAGCGTATGGAATTACATGTATATCGTAAGAAAATGCAGTTTGCGATCGGTACCGGAAAATTGAGTATAAATAGAAATAAAAACACTAATTATAGCTTAGGAAATGTGAAACGAGAATCTGTAATTGCCCTTTTGAGCTCATCAAATAAGAAACAGAATTTCATTTTACCAATCAAAGTCGTTTATCTTCTCGTAAAATGTATTCATAATACGTATTTTAAAATTAAAAGTTAGCAAGCTTGTAGCTTTTTAGACATGTTAGGGTACAAATAACAAAATACCAAAGTAACTGTGAATTTAGTTTCTGCATATGCGCATTTCCACAACTTATGTCTCTTCAACACAAATTACCAATAAGATCAAAATAGAAAAGCCAAAACCAGCTAATGATAGAGTTATGCAGGAGGGAGATACTCCTTAGTTTTTAACAAAATTTTCTAAAATTTATATATTGCAAGTTTTCAAGTTAGATCGGTTTTCGGGCCAGCACCGAAGTACTGGCTACTGTGTTGATGTATATCGTCGGGGATTAACAATCCACCAGCAAAGGCGTCGGCCAAGATGTTATAAAAACAAAATTCCGAAGTCACTGTGAATATATTATTTGCATATGAGCATTTCGACAACTTTTGTCTCTTCAGTGCAGAAAAAATCAAAACATTTGGAAATCCATAAACCGAAATATGTTTAAAAGCTGATAGAGAACAAATTACTAATAGGATCTAAATATAAAAGTAAAAACCAGCCAAGGCAAGAGCTATGCAGGAGGGTGATACTGCTAAGTTTATATCAAAATTTTCTAAAACTTATATATTTCAAAATTTAAAATTAAATCGGTTTTCCGACCAGCACGGAAGTAATGGCTACAGGGTTTGTGAATACCCTCGGGGACTAAAAATTAATCAGCAGTGGTAAAAATAACAAAATATCGAAGTTGCTGTGAATTTAGTTTCTGCATATGCGCCTATCGACAACTCATGTCTCTTCAGTGCAGATCAATCGGAGAGTTACAAAATTGAAAAGGTGAAAAAAAAGTAATTTTATTTTAGAAATTTTAGTAGTAATGCTGATATACTGAGGTACTATGTTAGAGCGCTGGTCGTAACTCCAAGATGAAATTACGACATTTAGACCTTTATTGTACCATGATTAACATTATGGGTGTATTTATATTCTGATAAGCATAAATATATCGGTAATAAGAGTGGATCACATAATCGATAAGATATATATAAATCATACACTTACTTATTATCCTCCCCCAAGGTTATATCAGACTGCAGAGTCTTTCAGCAAAACCTTATCTGGTAGACCCGGATATATAGGAGGTTGACCTGGATTTATCAAAGGCATTAACTTTTATTCAAGTTTTCACACGAAATCAAACGGATAATAATAAACATCAATTGCATTTGCCCTTTCCGATTGTGCATTCAAAACCGAATCATGATTAAACAGATAGATATACTAAACGTTGAAAAATTGTAGAAACTCGGTCGTTGATATGTCCTGCAGAGCTTTGACTAATTCACATTATGATATCATAAAAGCAACGATAGAATATCATAACAACAAGATGTTGCTGCAACATTAAAAATCGACATTATTTCGAGTAGTTCGGTCAGAATATTCACCCAGTTACAAAACTTTTGCTGATGAAATGATAAAACTACAAAACATGTTTTTAAAGCTGAGAATTGCTTAATTTCCTGAGCAACGTTGGGAGAACTTGAAAGCTCAGTTCCATAAATACAAATCTAAAACAAAAATAAAGGATGATAAACAAGTATCGGGCTTGCTTTGGACAGCTGATCCCGCTCGCCAGAACATGAAGCTTTATATTCTGGCTCACGGTTTGATATTTTACGATACATAGCTGTCAAGAGTCCAAAATATACATATATGTGACATTCTGCATATGTATTAAACAGAGAATGCAGCGACTCCATCATCAATGAGGTGGATTTATACACGTGTAATACCCGGGTATGTTATATGGATTTCGTATGACATGGGGTGTTATAAAGATTTTTCAAAATGGCGACTGGCTATTTCCCGACACAGTATATACACAACGTCTCACAAAAAGCAGAACAATTTTACTGACATGAAAAAAAAACATGTTTGCGGAGTTTTGTGTGTAAACCCATCTTCAGTCATTACTATTAGGTAAATGTCCAAGTTAATGACCTGCGTTGTATTGAAAATGAAATAGGGATGAGGTTTTTCGGAAGAATTGGTTCTCATGCATTGGATACATTAAGGTATATTCATTGATGAGTCTGATAGAACTAATGTAGTTATAGCTGCACATGCCAAGCAAGCTAGACTCTAGCTACACAGTTATCTTCAGTTTTCCCGCCTTTTTGTCCGTTTCCATGGCAATGGTTGCCGTTTTGAAGTCTTGGAGACAAGAATGCAATTTGCAGTATGTTAGATAACCATTCTATAAAGTTAAAATTCATTCTGAGCATTTTCAATCTTAACGCCTTTTTCTGTTTCCATGGCAACCGGTGCCATTTAAAAAATTCCAAGACTTAATTGCACCTTTCGGGATAGGGATACATAATCCTGTGAAGTTTATTAGAATTTGATCGTTAGTCTTCAAGAAAATGGTCGGACAAATTTTGAGGCGGAAGAAACTTGAGTAAAACAATAAGTATCCCCAAACTTCGTTTGGGAGCCTTGATAATTTAGATCTAGTCATCTATAATTCTTGCTTTATCAATTATCTATTTTTAAGGTTCTATGAAGAAGACGTTTAAAGGTACATTTCCTGTATGCTTATTATTTTTAACATATATATGAATTATTGTTTTGACAGAAAATTGGGCGAAAATCAGATAGGTAGTCTACCACTCGGAATATTTGATGCCTTAAAACAATTGCAAAATTTGTAAGTGTTTTATTCTTTTTTTGCAGGAAAACCAGTCTTAAATAAATACATTAAGGACAATGAAAAAAAACATAACTTAAGTTCGCCATAGAAACGAAACATGAAGACACACACACACATACAAAGAACAACACGGGTTCAATGAAAATCCATATAGGAGATCAGGTGCACCGGTAGAGTAAGCATCTCCTACTTCTTTGGTCACCTGTCTTGTTGGACATTCAAATCCGGTAATTAAAAAGAGTAAAAAAATAATAAAATAAACACTGTGCCAGTGAAATAAAATAAACTAAAACACATTTTTTCTCCATGTCATTTTGTACTATATAAATGCACGATATATGGTTGTTTGCATGAAAATCATTAGTCATCATTTTTAGATTGATTGACACTGTTGCGATGCGCACCTAAAAAAATAATGTCGAATACGGGTTTGGTTTGATCTTCTGGCTTGAACAGTCATTTGACAGGTTTTCCTTTGTGACGTCATATTTCATATGATTGAGTAAATGTGAAACGTAAAATTTCGTCCACTTTGCCTCGAATCGACCTCCTTTTCCCAGAAACAAATTTAAAAAAAAATCATAAATGAAAGATTTATTTCCGTCAAGTTAAAGTTTGACTTTCAATATTTTCCCAGTGCATTCTATGTAAACTCAGGTGAAAAAATGGCCAAAAAATGAACAAACTTCGACTTTGATTCTAGAAAAAAGAAGCATCGTGACTAATACTTT
The DNA here is from genome assembly GCA_002080025.1 of Modiolus philippinarum. NCBI lineage: Eukaryota > Metazoa > Mollusca > Bivalvia > Mytilida > Modiolidae > Modiolus > Modiolus philippinarum. Next base: position 23,823 of record MJUU01055855.1, read on the forward strand.
TTGTAGATTTCAAGTCTGTAAGATGGGTCTTCAGTTTTTTTCTATTTACAACAAAATTTCACTGACGTAAATAAGAAAATACCGAAGATACTGTTAATTTATTTTCTGCGTAGGCGCATTTTGACAACTAATGTCTCATCAGTGCAGATCAAACCAAAACATAAGTGTCTTTCTACCTTAACTGTTATTGTAAATCCTCAAAATTTACTACATTTGTATACCATTGTAAACTATTTTACAAGTCAAGATTACTTATAAATACATTTTACTTTTGTTTGATTCTAAATAGGGACATTCGTAACAACAAACTTAGAATTATTCCTCTTGGTATATTTCATCAGTTGACTGCTTTAGGAAGCTTGTAAGTTTAATTTTACATATACATTATATATCTAAGATAGTTAAGGGGACTAAAAACAAAGCCATAGGTTTTGTCTTATTTTTCTGTGATTGAAGTTTATTTCATTCACTTCAAAATTTTGATAAAAAATCAATGGGTCATCGAACTCGTTTTTCCCTGAAAAGCTTCAGAAAATGGCAAGATTTTGACATTTATAATATAGTCTATAATAGGGAGTAAATACAATTTTAGAAAATTTTGTAGGAGTAAAACGATAGAATTTGGTGAAAATGTATTACGAAGTATGTTTAAGACCATATTTTTAATAAAATCGCATAGATGTGATTTTCCGTTATTTTTCTCTAGAATTATCTCCCCCTAATAAATTAAGAATTTTTCAAAAAGTGATATATTTTGTAAGCTAGCAGCATAAATGTTGCTCATTTCATTTTATCTATTAAAAATAAAATATTCAAAATCATTTTAATAACATTTTGATGGTAAATTCAAATTTTCATCAGATGCGCGAGATGGATGCCCGAACCACCTTAACCAGTGATTGAATTATATTTTAATATCCATCGAACAAGCAGCAATGGCATCAACCCATATCGTAATATCCAATAACGTATAAATGATATCACAACAGAAACTCCACAAAACAGGAATATCGCATTTATTGTGTAAAAAGACGTAAAATGTCAAAAAAGAATATAAAAAAATACCAAAAACGTCTGCTACAAGATTCTTTTTTAGTTTCTTATAGTTGCGGGCTATATTCGTTTGTATTACCCTCCTGCCAAGCTTTTAACAAGGCTTGTTAACAAAGATATAAACAAATATAATGGGCACTCCTAGAAAATTATCCGAAAGACCATTGTTTTTCAACTGCAGAATATTACCACCATTATAGTGATTTTCCAGATCGTTACAATCAGGAATAGAATACCTCTTATAATGTAGATTGATCACAGAGGGTATTTGGTCTGTATGTCTCGTAATGCAACGATTTTCCCTATAAATAGCAATTATGAAATATTCCAAGTAAAAACATAAGGCGTGGTGACAACTATGTTAAAAGTTTGTGTGAAACGTCATATAGGTTTGTTGAAAACGCTCTTTCCGGTGACAATATATGTACTGGAAAGTTTCAAGACTTATCATTACGATTGATGCATAAGGTTCTTTTAGCCGTTACGTTCTTACAAAAATCCCTCATATGAATTTGTCGTTCGATTTTCTGTTTTATATAGTGGTCTATAAAATTCATAAATATTTCATAAATAATATCTACCATTTATTAGTTCGTTAATTCATTAATTCATTAATTCCTAACTGCGAAAAAAAAGCACAGAGAGTATTGCTATGGGAAACGAATACGAAAACGAAAAAAAAATGTCCTGAAAAACTGCAATTCCGTTAAAAATCATTTTAATAAATCTTCGCAACAGTGCAAATATCGATCAGATTGGAAAGTAGCTAAGGCTACACCGATCTTTAAAAAGGGAGATTTGTCTTTGCCATCTAATTATCGTCCATACCTGTGTAGGTGAGCTGATGGAAAGAATTGTTTACAAATATGTTTTTTAATCACCTATCACAAAATAAACTTATATATCAGTCGGGATTCATACCCAAACATTCGACTGTACATCAATTATAAGAGATGTATAATTCTATACTCAATTCTTTAGAAAAGAAAGAGTTTAGTTGTTTTGTATACTGTGATTTCTCAAAGGCATTTGATAAGGTATGGAGGAAGGGACTTATTTATAAAATGAATGCTTATTGGATAGGGGGTAATTTGTTACTATGGTTTCAAAATTACTTGCAAGAAATCAAACAAAGGGTTGTTATCAGAGAATCTAAATCCAGTTTAGATAGAATATATGCTGGTGTACCTCAAGGCTCTGTTCTTAGGGCGGCTGTTATTCTTAATTTATATTAATGATATAGGCGATAATCTTCTTTCCTTGAGCAGATTATTTGCTGACGACACGTCTCTAGGATATTCTGGCAATAATAAAAAAATAGATATAAAAAATGTCATAGATCATGATCTATATGAACTTGTCAATTGGTCTTTTGTTGGCTTATGTCATTCAATCCTGACAAAACTGAAATAATGATATTTTCTAATGTCGATATATCTGATAACTTTAATTCTTTTTCTTTTAATGGTAAAAATATTCCTCTTACATTTAGCGGAGATGGCAAATGGAGCACACACATTGACAATATTGTTGCCAGTGTCAATAAACACTTATGCGTTTTACGAAAACTCAAATACAAATTAAGTAGACAAAATCTTGAAAAGTTCTATTTAGTTGTATTTGTCCCTTATTTGATAATGCGAGTGAAGTGTGGGCTAACTGTGGTATTGGCAATCTCGACTTGAAAAATTGCAAATAGAGGCCGCCCGAATCGTTACCGGTCTGCCAATCTTCTGCAAATTAGACTATTTATATGCTGAACTTGGTTGGGAAATGCTCTGGGAAAGGTAGAATAACAAAAGTTACAATTATTTTACAATCTAATAAATGACAAAGGTCCACAATATCTAAAAGAAATAATACTTCCCAAAAACCAAAGTACTACAACTTATGCACTATGAAACGGAGAGGACTTAATCGTTTCTTTTTGTAGACTTTCTCTGACTCAAAGTTATTTTATTCCATCAAACAGTACGGTTATGGAACGCACAAGATCTGGATATCCGTAATATCGACACAATTTCTAAGTTCAAAAACGTTCTACGAAAGGATAGAAAGCAGAGAAGGAAATAAAAACCAAACTAGATGTTGTCGGAAACGACAGCTATCCCCGCACTCCCTGTTTGACACAGAAAACAGTTGTTATACACCCTTGGCATAATTTTTTTCATTATCTTTGAAATCTACCTATTGATAGTCATTATTGTTACTAAAAGAATTCTAGGATATATGGTTGCTAAGTAGAATTCCAAAAAATAAGTGGTCTTTGACACTTTCAGGAAATTTACCAAAATTGGAATAAATATTTTTGAAATCCAGTTGATGAAAATGTTTTTCCTAAACTAAATAAACAATTTAAGTATGGTTGCTAGGTAGAATTCCAAAAAATAAGTGGTCTTTGACACTTTCAGGAAATTTACCAAAATTGGAATAAA
>MJUU01055855.1:28696-79752 GCA_002080025.1 Modiolus philippinarum
AATCCCTAAATCCAAAAATGTAGGAGGAGTTTGAGTCACAAGAAAAGTGTGACGGACGGACGGACGGACGGACGGACGGACAGACGGACGGACGGACGGACGGACGGACAGACGGAGGGTATTACAATATCCCCGAACTTTCTTCGAAAGTGCGGGGATAATTATTTTTCCTATGGCCAAGGTAGACTTAATATAATTCTTACCTAACTACGAAACTCTTCGTACTTTGTCAATTTTGAGTTAACATCATTGCTTGTTCTTCTTGTTCATGTGGAGCTCCGTGTGAAGATGTTCATTATTATTTTCTCGAATGTGCTAATTATGCTGAAATTCGTGCTAGACTTTATTAGAGCCATCATATGGTGTTTACATATCTCAACTTGTTCGATTTGCTCGAGTATGTAATAAAGTTTGCCATTTTAATGAACGGAATCTTTTCATAACTGAAAAACTATTACATCAAGGTTTTCGCTATCATAAACTAGTTAAAACCTTTACTAAATTCTATCATCGATATAAAGACTTAGTTCATAAATACAATGCAACCTGTAAACATCTAATCAAGGCTGGTATTTCACATCCCTTATTTTACGGTAATGTTTTACATACGAGTAAAAAATACTTAAACTCGCCTAACAAACTTATAAAACCTTCAAATCGTCTAATTAATAAGGGTTATAATCACGGTATTGTCGTCAAGTCATTACGTATGGCCTTCTTTGGTATTAACTTTGAATTTTTGATAGGGTCTTTGCATTTTAACTAAACACATTCTAAATTTCTAAAATCAGTATTGCATGGACACAGGTTATGTATCCCGGTATATACATGAAATCATTATGCTAAACTCCTCACAGGAAGGGATCTTGATGGAAGCTGTATACTGAGGGTACATAACTTAATTTGTTAGTAAGTAATGGGTCTGGAGCTGGCATGTCAGTTAACTGCTAGTAGTCTCTTGTGATTTCATGTTTATGTCCGTATGTTAAGTTCTTTTAGTTTAATTTTTCACAATTGACTCAGTCCTGTTGCCAACTGAATTTTACTGTTGTTACGATTGTTTTTTTTTATTTATCACATTTGCTATACGGGAAGGTTTGGGCCCAATAAAACTAGTTTAAACCCGCCGCAGCAGGTTTGCGCCTGTCCTAAGTCAGGAAATTTATTAAGCCTTTGTGTGTCTTGTCTGTTTTCTCGTTAGTTCACTTTATGTCTATGGGAGTCTAGGATGATGTTTATTTCGCTGAACTTGATTACTCTTTATTTAGGGGCCAACTCCGACCTACCGTTGGGTGTGGGGTTTCCTCACCGTTCATTGAAGATCTTATGGTGGGTTTGAGTTGTTATTACTCCCCTTTGGATCGTTGTCTCTTTGACATATTCCCCGTTTCCCTTCTTTTTCCTATTTTATTTGATTTAGGCTGGTTACAAGAACATCTCGAAATTAATACCACCGTGTTAACAAGTGGCCATTCCATACTTTCTTACGAAGAAAATGAAACTGTATTCAAACACGTATTTAAATTTATTAAAGATTCCAATCGATTCCTAATTGTTTAATTGCACAAGTGAATAAAACACACACATCATTTTAATATATTGATATGAGTGTCTAATGTACTATTTATTTATATGATTCTCTTGTCTGTATAATTAATCAAGTTCTTGATACGCATGCTTACATAAAATATCATATGTTATGTCACACGTTGTATTCGGGAGAGGACTTCATAAAGTGGTAAGACTTGTATCGGACCCCCTTTGTTTTTCTATTTTAAGAAATAAATGTTTAAATCTAAACGAATACGCATGAACCGAAAAATCAATAATGATACAAAACTAACAAACACAGGGTATATCATAAAGATTGATGACAGTAGACAAACATTAAGTTATGATAAGATACAATAAAAATAAAACATGGATTCCAGAGTCTGCAAGTGAAAGGTCCAGAGTCTGCAATAAAAAGGGGATAACTCAGATTAGGAAAAAAAGTTAAGGCTGGAAGGGTTTAGATATTGCAAAAGAAAAGAAGACAATTCGATATATATACCAACGTAAGGCATCGGATAAAGAAATAAAAGTCATGTTAAGCAATTGTACAGAAAATGCATGGAAAACAAGTTAAATGAGATCTTTGATAAAAGAAAATTATCCACAATGTGGACACTGAGATAAAGTACAGAAAACAAACTACGATACGCTTTAGTTAATAGAAAAACAAGAAGGGGCACAAAAAAAAACAAGTACCGGTAAACAATAGAAAGAAGATTGGGCTAGTCGGAAAAAAATACTGCACTTGGATTACCCAACCCAAAGCCGCCAAGAAGTCTAACAGCGCTTCAGTTCATTTACAGTGTTTTACATTGATGACTCTTGAAAGTGGGCTGGATGACCAAACAAGAGAGAATCGCATTTGCATATTTTATTAGATTATTAGAATTTTAATATTACCTCCACGGTAGGATAGAGGTTTTAGTGTGACACGTTTGACTCCTTTAGTGCAAATAAACAAAAACCAAAAAAAACATTGTCTTGTAATATACAAATGAAAGGAATATCTACATTTCGTATGTAAGAAGGCTTGATATCATAGTCAACGGAAATTATATCCTTAGCTAGCAGTCAGTAACTGCGAGCATTTGTCCGGACAGTACCTGTGTGCATTGTCTTCATGTTTTATGTACTTCATTGTAAGGGCAATCGTCTTGATGAGTTGGAATTTTTTTCTAGTTTGATTTTTACTGTGAGTCTTTTTGTGTATCTATTTTTAGCCATTCACCACACATAGGGGGAGGGTTTGGATCCAAGAAAACGAGTTTAACCCCACCGCAATTTTTGCGCCTGTCCCAAGTTAGGAATATGTTGGTCATTGGCTTGTCCTTGTCTTCTTATAAAATTTTAGTTTCTTGATATTTGGGTTATTGGGTGTTGTTTGTTTCCATTGATTTATTCACTTTTTTACCTTTTCGGGGCCATTAAGGGCTTACTATATGGTGTGAGGTTCCTAACTGTGTTGAAGACCATAAGGTGACCCCTAGATGTTTTGTTTTGGAACGTTTTAACCTGGATATTGGATGTTGTCTCCTTCACATTTACCCCATTTCCTTTCTTTTTCATATAGGTAAAATTTAAGTTTGAGGATTAAATTCAAACTTTACAAATGATAAAAGACAAATATTTTTTTTCATATTTTACTTCATCATATCATTTTGAAGTTTCATTTGTAGTTTTTTTTTTTTTTTTTTTTTTTTTTTTTTTTTTTTTTTTTTTTTTTTTTTTTTTGGCTTTCTATAAGTTTAAGCTTAAATTAAGCTTTAAAAACTAAAATAAGTAATCGAATCCCATCGAACGACTTCTGAATGTTGCAGTATTAAAATTTGTTAAATCTTAGCATAAATAAGGTTTGAAAAGTATGTTGAATTTTGGTGTGCCGATTAAACTCAGTAAAGAAAAATGATCAAAACAATTCATTTGTCTTGAAAATTTTGCTAAGCATAAATATTTTTTCCTAATCGTTTTAATCTTTGAATTTTTGTTGTTCAGTGTGTAAACAAATGATGTGTCCAGTAAAATTACACATGTACAAATATTTACAAATAGAAATATGAAAACACGTGTCTCTTTCATTTTTAAAGCGTCCTATATGCATACAATATGAAGAAAGCACCCCTTGTTCGTATCTTGCAGATTATAATATTTGATATAACTGGTACTTATTCAGATCAATTTTTTCAAAGAACTTAAGTTCCTGCATCTTTTGAAAAGTCAAAAATTATGAAAAATGTGCAAAGCTCTCCCTTTATCATTTTAACACTTTGCAAGTTATTTATCATTGAAAATTGCAAACTCCATTTATCTAGCTTTGCAAACATGTGCAAAAGTATGAATTTTGTGCCTGTCTGAAATCCAAGATATCCGCCACTACAGATATTAGGTTTATACAGGTCCCGACGGAAATACGTTGTAAATTTCTAACTCTCAAATATCCTTTCATACATCAAGATGGTATTAACTAAGCATGAACATGTGATGGTCATCTGAAATATTATGATACTTATCATTAAGCAATATAGGTTTAACATTTGACCCCCATAAGAAAAAAAGTCGACTCTGTGTGTAGCTTCTTTGACACACCGAGTAAAAAAAGCAAAATTATTGGATGTCCTCTGTAAATAAACTTTCATTGTATGGAGCATGTTCTGGTAATTTTGTATAATATGTAAAAGCTAAGTGAATGCATGCAAGAGGATATTATGGCATTTTCTTTCAACTGTTATTCTACTTTCTCGAAATTTACTGTGAAATATTTATAAGCCGAGGTTGTCGTCAAGCTATGATACCTTATACTTAACATTAACCTCTATTTTCTATTTATAGGCTTCTTGCTGGAAATAGAATTACAACTTTAATTCCCGGAATATTTGATCAGTTGATTTCTTTAGAAATCTTGTAAGTTTATAATGCATATACACAACCAGTGTTGAAATAATATTCTGATGTAGACCAGACAAGTAACAAAGAAAACTAGCAATAGCTAAATCCAATAACCCGTGGGTCACAACAGACCTTCTTGAGAAAATGAAAACTCTATAATGTGTTTTGTAAATAAATAAACATTTATTGAATATAAAAGATCAGATTTTTATGGATAAATACCTATATAAAACCGACAGTACATCCAAAACTAAAAACAAATATCAAAAACAAAACGAACAAAAAACAGACCAACAAAAAAGGGAAAAATTGTAACCACAACCAGTTGATTCTAAGGGGAAAATATGAAATCCTTTGTATACTTCACATTGCCAGAGAGTCATATTAGGGCGAAATCAAGATCGATAAAAAGCAGGAGAACATGACGGACATGAGTATTTCTGATTACGTCCTTCCTTATATATATGAAACTTACACTTCATATGTATCTATCATTACTTGTTGATCACCAAAGAATTTCTTACGGAACAAAAGACACAAAACTGGACATATTCCTCACTAAGCTGTTTCTAAGACTGTTCTTTTTCTTCTCAACAGAATGTAACTGTATATCTGTATAAACTACAAGTTCTACATTCATAAATCAACTTTGAAGATACGTTTATTTTCAAGGGGATACGTGAAATAGGGAAATACTAAAATAAGAGACTTTGAAACCATCTTGTTTGTCATATAGCAAGGATTTCAGATGTCAGTGGTCATCAATGTATCATAAAGATCAAGTTAAATACATTGGAAACTCAAGATCAACACCATTCAAAAGTTACGAAACAATGTAGGTTGTAATTTTTTCCCTCTATAGTTTTATCATTTAGACATTCAAAGGTAATAAAATACCTCCTAGCATTATATTTTGATAAACATAATAATTCATTTCTTGACAGAAGCCTAGAAGAAAACATGATAGGTAGTCTCCCGGTCGGAATATTTGATACTTTAAAACATCTGGGAGCATTGTAAGTGTCTGTTGCTAGCTTGCGTCGAATTTATTTGTTGTAATTGTTATTTATGTGACTACCTTGATAGAGCTCGAGTGCTTACAAATAGTTTACTTAAGCAAGAGTTGATACCCATAGCTTGAAGTCATCACTACAGACGTTTTACGGTTGAAATCACAATCTTGTGGACCGATATCAAAATTTAGCATTCTGTTTATGTTGTTTTTATTACTTATTTTTACCTGTTTATAGTTCCCACATCTTATGCTTTTATTTTGTAATTGCCGAATTTTCACCTGTTTGCAGTTTCCACATCTCAAACTTTTATTTTGCTAAGTTTTCTTGCAAGTGATGAGATGAGTTCCATGTGGCTATTATGAAAGTGTCTTGTACAAGTCTTTCTGTCAGCTATTGTCAGAACACTGTGCTATTTATTTATTTTTTTTGTTGTTGTTGTTGACAAACCCGCAACAATATCCAAAAGAAATGAAAAACATACAGCTCATTAAAATTATTACAGTTGGAGTTAGAATATGTGTTATAGTCTGATAGGATAAATGAAAGGATATGGAGTGAATGTACATGTGACAAAACCGCACACGATACATAGAAAACTCCAGTTTATCAAGGACAGGGCTTTAATTCCTGTCTACATCTTGATGTCGCCTGTGGGTCTTCAACTAGAGGTGAACAAATTCACCCCCTCAAGCGAGATCAAGAAGGCCCCTAGCGTGCACTTAAGCGGTATTCTTGACAAAAATTATATCAAGGTCACTCCCTTGCTCCAAACCCGCCATGGAGTGCCAACTTGGGCGATGTTCATTTACTCCATAATCTTTCGTACAATTTGTATCGTTGTTCGATATCTAGAAAAACATTTCGTTCAAACCGATGGTTCAGACCAACTTTTATTCACTTCAAGGTATGTTCAAAGCTCATCGCTGAAAACCTCATCGTGTCATTATGATTTCAAGAAAAAGAACAAAAATAAAAGGATTATTCCATTGCCTAGATTTACCATGCATTTGTAGAGCTATTCCACTTGTGCATTTACTCCATATCTTTTGATTGTTTTTTAGCTTTATGGGGAAAAACTATGACGCTTGATAAGTTAAATAATTCATGAGCCCCATTTTCAGTCATGCACGACCGTGTAGAGAGTCAATATGTGTGTGCTTTTTACCAGAAGGTTTGATTCCTTATAATTTTCAAGAGTTTTGGGACTTTATCTTATTAATCTTGAACCCCCGATGTGATAGATTGTCAACATATCCTCTGAAATACTCAACATAAATTTTCGTATGCAGGAAGTGCATAATTTAATGTAGCAGAAAATGTTGACCCCTTTAATTGTTTTGAGTTATGAACATTTCAAATCAAATTTTGGCACAAATCATTATGTTATAGCTCGAAGGTACAACAGTGCAACACCTAGTGAATTACCAAGCAGAATGCAATTAATACTCCCCCATTTTTATTTTTTTTCTATTTACACAATCATAGCAAAAGTCATGAATCTTAATCTGGGAAAGAGAGGGGTAGGTCTGTACCGATGGAAAATGATCTATAATAAATATTCGAACTTTTTATTTTGTTTGCCTTTTTTGGCTCATTTGACTCGTATGGGAAACGTAAGCTCTTGCCCTCATTTTGCATCCGTCGTCAGATTGTTAGCTTATGTACAACATCAGTTCACTAACAGCTTTGAAACTATTTTAGTAAATGGACAAAACTGTACAAGAATAATGAACGGACGGTCCTCGATCACTTTTTTTATTTTGGATCACAAAAAAAATGAACGTAAGTTGAAAACGTTCATATTAACAACACCTTGTTATGACAATATAAAAGGCACATATAAAAACGGAATGCTTGAATTTATGATTGGAAAATAAGTGTTACGTGAATTTAGGTAGAATTAGTGAACAAAGATAAATAATGAAAGAAACGGGTCAAAACCAAGGAATTCTAGGAAAAAATCTTCACAACATGTTTCATGAATAAAAAGTAGTTAATTGAGTGATTCATGGTTTGTAAAAAAGCAATATCTTAAAATAAAATGAAAACGCATGTGAATGGTACCTTTAATTAGTTGACACCTTTTTGTTGGGAGCATTATATATGAAAAAAAATCGTTGATATAAAAAAAGACAAATGAAAACGTTATAAATGTTTGCAGATCACAAAATGGATCAAAAGCGAAAACAATTGACATTTAACTTTATTTTTACTTCCTCCTTGGCAGGATTATCAGTGGAAACCATTTGACAAGTTTTCCTCTTGGACTGTTTGATTCATTAATCGTATTAGAAATTCTGTAGGTATTATCTTTGAAAAAAAGTCTTTTTTATTTAGATTCTAATATGACAACAAAGGGAACCGTTATGACTACCCATTTACAAATATCAAATAACATTATAATAACGTCACATCGTTTTAACTCTGTAATCGATGACGTCATAATATGATTTGCTCCCTAACCGTCCGTAAAACTCATGAAATTGCTGTTGTTACATTTTAAAGAACAAAATACCGAAGTTACTGTAAAGTTACTTTCTTCGTATGGCCATTTTGACAACTTATGTCTCATCAGTGTAAATAAATTCAAATTACTGGAAATCCAGAAATGGAACGTGTACAAAAACTGATGGAGAACAAGTAATCAAAATGATCTAAATAGAAAGCATATTGGTCAGGCTTTTTCACGTATGTCATAGTAAATAAAAATTGGCAATTATTGCGAATTGTCATGTGTAAATATCCAGAAACAAAACAACGCCAGAAGGAACAAAGTCAGGTCCAAAGACATCGTTAAAATGGAAACAGAGAAACACAAAGACAAAAAAGGTAAGATACACCAACAATGCACGGAAATAAAAAGACGACATTCAGCACTAAGTCAGTTATAATGTGAACTCCCATGAAAACCGGGAGTGGCATGAAATGCTCCGGAGGGGTAAGCACGTCCTGCTTCAATAGTGGCACCCGTCACACTATCAGTTAGTCAATCGAGGGTTAATCCGTGAAGACGTTAAATCTAGCTGAAAATATAAAGTCATCACATAAAAAGATTTCAAACGTCAATATATATATCAAAAGATTGAAGTACGAAGCTGAAGTCGGCGTATCAGTAATCCCTTTAATGTAAAGCTCAATGGGATAGATCTGTTGTAAATATTCCTTGTTTTGATTATTAAGAGAAAGTACATCGTCTATGTTGCGGAAGCTGTAATTCGAGGACTGAGCTAAATGCTTTTGTTTTTTTTTCTGTTTTAGCCCTTGTAAAAACTTGGCTTCATACGAAAAAGTAAAGAGATCAGCTAAGAATGGCGCGCGAAAAATTCCCATGGGAATCCCGATTATATGTTGCAAATACGACGCCTCCAAATTCGACAAAGGTATTTTCTATCCAAAATAAAACAATGTGAACTAGATTTACAATTGCAAGCAATAGATGGTGTAGCCCCAGACCACAATTTAGATGATTCCGCAACTCATTCAAAGCCTCAAAATCTACATAGAAATCCATTTTAGTCAAAATCAGACAAAGTCAAACTTTTACCTACTTTGGCCGCCATTATGATTTCTTTTTCACAGAAATTCCTTTCCCTCATCTTAATGAACAATTAAGTTGTCGAAATGCGCATACCAGAAACACAATTCACAGTAACTTTGATATTTCGTCATTTATACAAAATATCTACAAAGTCTAAAAAGCAGTTCCTGAGATATTGAATCTTCATTTTTTAAACATAAGAATTCATTTTTTTGACAGAAACCTAGAAGAAAACATGATAGGTAGTCTCCCGCTCGGAATATTTGATACTTTAAAACATCTGAAATCATTGTAAGTGTCTGTTGCTTAGCTTGCTTAGAATTTATCTGTTGTAATTGTTTTTTATGTGACTACCTTGATAGAGCTCGGTTGCTTACAAATAGTCTACTTAAGCAACGGTTGATACCCATAGCTTGAAGTCATCACTACAGACGTTTTTCGGTCGACATCACGATCTTGTGGGCCGCTATGGGGTATCTGTTTCCAAGATGACAACAGCTCTTTACTTTTACAGCTACAGTTTGTTTTCTTTACGATGACTTTACTACAGGAGTTTCCAATTTTCCTGTTGGAGTTGATCATTCCTGTTGTACAAATCCTGTTGGCAAATCCTTTAGTTTCTGTAAAGCTAATCAAGATATCGTGATGAAACATATAAACATTAGGAGTAAATTGATAAAAAACTTAATATTTACACCGAAGGCGAATAAAGAAATCCATAGAAAGTCGATTGACAAACCAGAAGTAATGACGACAAATATAATTCTATTCTCCTCATGATAAATCTTTCACTTTCATCTGTTAGAAGACAAAGAAAATCTTCTTCATATTAACATGATTAAGCGGATACTTTTTTCGTGATCGTTCTATCATAGAACTAACCAAAGGCATAAATATCCTTTTACACCAGAAGTTTTTGCCCACATGTACTCCCATCAAAAACTAACAGAAATTCCAACCCCCTTTTCTTCAATTTTGTGCATTCAGCTATGCCACTGACATAAGATAATAAACAAATAAGTAGTTACACAAAATGTTCTTTTACTGATTGTCAACATATTCATGTTATTCTTTATTTTTTAATTCTGTCGAACATGAAGTGTGTGATCCGTTGAAAAAAATTCAAATGCAAAAGATTTGTTCTCTCTTTATATCTCAATTATGGTAAACTTTTTCTTGAGAAAATCTCTCTTCTAGATACACTTTCATTTATAAAAATTTTTAGCATTCTGTTTATGTTGTTTTTTATTACCTATTTTTACCTGTGTATAGTTCCCACATCTCAGGTTTTTTTTTGTTATTACCGAATTTTCACCAGTTTGCAGTTTCCACATCTCAAACTTTTATTTTGCTAAATTTTCTTGCAAGTGATGAGATGAGTTCCATGTGGCTATTATGAAAGTGTGTCTTGTACAAGTCTTTCTGTCAGCTATTGTCAGAACACTGTGCTATTTATTTTTTTGTTGACAAACCCGCAACAATATCCAAAAGAAATGAAAAACACACAGCTCATTAAAATTATTATAGTTGGAGTTAACATATGTGTTTTAGTCGTATGTTCGTTTACTCCATAATCTTTCGTACAATTTGTATCGTTGTTCGATGTCTAGAAAAACATTCCACTCAAACCGATGGTTCAGACCAACTTTCATTCACTACAAGGTATGTTCAAAGCTCATCGCTGAAAACCTCATTGTGTCATTATGATTTCAAGAAAAAGAACAAAAATAAAAGGATTATTCCATTGCTTAGATTTACCATGCATTTGTAGAGCTATTCCACTTGTGCATTTACTCCATATCTTTTGATTGTTTTTTTTTTAGCTTTATAGGGAAAAACTATGACGCTTGATAAGTTAAATAATTCATGAGCCCCATTTTCAGTCATGCGCGACCGTGTAGAGAGTACAACATGTGTGTGCTTATTACCAGAAGGTTTGATTCCTTATAATTTTCAAGAGTTTTGGCCCTTTATCTTAATAATCTTAAAACCCCGATGGGATAGATTGTCAGCATATCCTCTGAAAATACTCAACATAAATTTTCTTATGCAGGAAGTGCATAATTTGATGTAGCAGAAAATGTTGACACCTTTATTTGTTTTGAGTTATGAACATTTAAAATCAAATTTTGGCACAAATCATTATGTTACAGCTCGAAGGTGCAACACCTCCTGAACTACCAAGCAGAATGCAAGTAACACCCCCCTCTTTTTATTGTTTCTACTTACACATAACAAAAGTCATGAAAGCAAGTGTCGGACCCGTAACTTAATCTGGGAAGGGGGGGGGTAGCTCGTTACCGATGGAAAACAATCTATAAATAATATTCGATCTTTTCATTTTGTTTGCCCCTTTTTGGCTCATTTACTCATATGGGAAACGTAATCTCTAGCCCTCATTTTGCATCCGTCGTCAGATTGTTAGCTTTTGTGCAACATCAGTTCACCAACAGCTTTGAAACTATTTTAGCAAATTTGACAAAACTGTACTAGAATAATGAACGGACGGTCCTCGATCACTTTTTTTTTGTTTTGGATCACAAAAAAATGAACGTAAGTTGAAGACGTTCATATTAACAAGACCTAGTTATGACAAAATAAAAGGCACATATAAAAACGGAATGCTTGAATTTATGATTGGAAAATAAGTGTTACGTGAATTTAGGTAGAATTAGTGAACAAAGATAAATAATGAAAGGAACAGGTCAAAGCCAAGGAATTCTAGGAAAAAATCTTCACGACATGTTTCATCAATAAAAAGTAGTTAATTGAGTGATTCATGGTTTGTAAAAAGGCAATATCTTAAAATAAAATGAAAACGCATGTAAATGGTACCTTTATCTAGTTGACACCTTCTTCGATGGGAGCATTAAATATGAAAAAAAAAATCGTTGATATAAAAAAAGACAAATGAAAACGTTATAAATGTTTGCAGATCAAAGCGAAAACAATTGACATTTAACTTATATTTACTTCCTCCTTGGCAGGATTATCAGTGGAAACAATTTGAAAAGTTTTCCTCATGGACTGTTTGATTCATTAATGGAATTAAAAAGTCTGTAAGTATTATCTTTGAAAAAATTCTATTTTATTTTGATTCTAATATGACAACAAGGGAAACCGTAATGACTACCCATTTACAAATATCAAATAACATTATAATAACGTCACAACTGTTTTAACTCTGTAATCGATGACGTCGTAATATGATTTGCTCACTAAACCGTCCGTAAAACTCATGAAATTGCTGTTGTTACATTTTAAAGAACAAAATACCGAAGTTGCTATAAATTTACTTTCTTCGTATGGCCATTTCGACAACTTATGTCCCATCAGTGTAGATAAATTCAAATTACTGGAAATCCAGAAATGGAGAGAGTACAAAAACTGATGGAGAGCAAGTAATCAAAATAATCTATATAGAAAGCCTAGTGGTCAGGCTTTTCACGTATGTCATAGTAATAGAAAAATGGCAATTATTGCGACTTTGCATGTGTAAATATCCCGAAACAAAACAATGCCAGTAAAATATAGAAGGAACAAATTGAAGTCCAAAAACATCGCAAAAATGGAAACAGAGAAAAACAAAGACAAACAAGGTTAGAGACACCAACAATGCACGGAAATAAAAAGACGACATTCAGCACTAAGTCAGTCATAATGTGAACTCCCATGAAAACCGGGAGTGGCATCAAATGCTCCCGCACAGTAAGCACGTCCTGCTTCAATAGTGGCACGAGTCACACTATCAGTTAGTCAATCGACGGTTAAAACCGGTTATATCAAATCCGTTAAGACGTTAAGTCTAGCTGAAAATATAAAGTCATCACATAAAAAGATTTCGAACGTCAATATATATATCAAAAGATTGAAGTACGAAGCTGAAGTTGGCGTATCAGTAATCTCTTTAATGTAAAACTCATTGGGATAGATCTGGTTTAAATATTCCTTGTTTTGATTATTAAGAGAAAGTATATCTAAGTAAGTCTATGTTGCAGAAGCTGTAATTCAAGGACTGAGCTAAATGCTTTTGTTTTTTTTTTCTGTTTTAGCCCTTGTAAAAACTTGGCTTCATACGAAAAAATAAAGAGATCAGCTAAAAGTGGCACGCGAAAAGTTCCAATGGGAATCCCGATTGTCTGTTGAAAATACGACGCCTCCAAATTCGAAAAAAATATTTTCTTTCCAAAATAAAACAAAGTCAACTAGATTTACAATTGCAAGCTACAGCCGATGTAACCCCAAACAACCATTTAGATGATTCCGCAACTCATCCATAGCCTCCAAATCTACCTAGAAATCCATTTTAGTCAAAACGGACAAAGTCAAACTTTTACCTACTTTGGCCGCCATTATGATTTCTTTTTCGCAAAAATTCCTTTCCCTTATCTTAATGAACAATTAAGTTGTCGAAATGCGCATATGCAGAAACACAATTCACAGTAACCTCGGTATTTCGTTATTTATACAAAATATGAACAAATTCGAAAAAGCAGTTCCTGAGATATTCAAATCTTCATTTTTTAACGTAAAGTGGCAGCAATCTTGGTGGTTATTTTGAAAATTTTAACGTAAAATGGCAACCATCTTTGCGGCTATTTTAAAAAATTTAGAACTAATCGTGAATAACTTCAGATGAAGGTGCAATTGTGGGCAAAGTTTGAATGTGTTTCATTCAGTGATTTGCTGGTGGACTGCTGGTCACTGAGACTATTCGCCAGCCCAGTAGTCAGTACTTCGGTGATGACCCGAAAGCTGATTCTATGTGGAACCATCCAATATTTAATTTTTTGTAAATTTTGATGAAAAACAAAGGAGTATCTCCCTCATGCAAAGCTCTGTCCTTAGCTGATTTTGGCTTTACATTCAGATCATATTTGATATTTGTTCTCTATCAGTTTTTTAGGTCACTTTTCAATCACTCGGCGTCCGTCCCACCGTCCGATAATTTTCTTCCCTTATACTACTGGGCCAATGCTAACCAAACATAGACTAAATCATCACCAAGGTATGCACTTCTAAGTTTGTGATTTTTATATCCGTAGACCAAACAACATGGCCTCTGGTACTAAAAATTAAAAAATGGGGTAAATTGCTGTTTTTTGCAAATAACTCAAAAATCATTACATATATCCAAATCTGATATGTGTTAGAAATGATCAGCATGATAAGATCTACCCATTGTGCAATTTTGAAGAAAATCTGAAAACCCACCTTTTCCGTAAAATTTCCAAAATTTTTGCATGTTTTATTTTTTATTTCAAAAAGTGTAACAGATAGAGGTCAAGTGAAATTGGAAGAATGTTCAGCATATCAATATCTACCCACCCTGAAATTTTGAAGATAATCCATAAAACCTTGTAGGAGTTGTTGCCCTTTTTTCACCGAATTTTTAATATTTTCGTATTTTTCGTCTTTTTTTTCCAAAACTATGGAAGATGAAGGTTAAGTGAAAAATGATGAAATGTTTGCCATGTTGTGGCGACTTCAAAACTGGTGTTGATATTAATTCGTTGACGGCAATTTTCAAAATGGCCGCCAAAAAGGCGGCAAAAATCAACATTTCCCGATTTCAATGAAATTTGATTTCCAAATAGATATTGATATTGCGACATCAAAACCTGTGTTGAAAATTGCTCGTTGACCGACATTTTTAAAATGACCGCCACAAAAGGCGGGAAAATTCAACATTTTAATGAAATTTGGTATCCAATCTTGGTTTTGATGCTGCAACTTCAAAACTGATGTTAAAAATTGTTCGTTGATAGCCATTTTCAAAATGGCCGCCAAAACGGCGGGAAAATTCAGCATTGTCCGATTTGAATGAAAGTTGGCTTCCAAATAGGTATTGATGTCGCAACTTCAAAACAGATGTTAATAATTGTTCGTTGACCCGCCCAAAAAGGCAGGAAAATTCAATGTTGTCCAATTTCAATGAAATTTGGTTTCCAAACAGGTATTGATGCCGCAACTTCAAAGCTTATGTTGAAATTATTTGCTGACATCCATTTTGAAAATGGTTGCCAAAAAAGGCGAGAAATTTCAACATTGTACCTTTTCAATGAACATTTTTTTTTCAACTATATATTCATGTTCCGACTTCAAAACCGATGTTGAAAATTGTTCCTTGACCACTGTTTACAAAATGACATCTCGATTTCAAAACTGGTGTCGAAAATGGTCCTTAGAAAGAACGTTTTTGTAAAAAAGGCCCAACAAAGAAATATAGTAAAACATGATCAAACTTTGAATACTGTTCAAGATATTGGTGTGGACTTTGGGGTACTAAAGTTTGAGAGACTGTAGATCAGCTGTATAACTTACAATGTTACCACGATGTGAGCGATACAGACTCCTTAGAGCCTCTAGTATACATCTTTGAGTTTTGTCTTCCAAACGTTTAGATTTTGTCTGCACTAAAGAGACAAAAGTTGTCGAAATGCGCTAACGCAGATTTTAACATGTTTAAATTAGCAGTAACTTTGGTATTAAGTCATTTGTTACCATTGGGTCGATGCCACTGTTGGTTGACTGTTAGTCCCCGGGGTATTCACCAGGCCAGTAGTCGGTAATTCGGTGCTGACCTGAAAAAAGATTCTATGTGGAACCTTACAATATCTAAATTTTTGTAACTTTGTTGAAAACTAAGGAGTATCCCCCACATGCAAACTCTGTCCTGAGCTGATTTTCTCTTTACATTCAGATCATATTTGTTATTTGTTCTCTATCAGTTTTTATATACTTTGAATTTATGGTTTTCTAAACGTTTAGATTTTATCTGCACTGGAGAGACATACGTTGTCGAAATGTGCATATGCAGAACTTAAATGAATAGTAACATCTATATTTAGTCAGTTGATTCTGTTTAAGGTAGATCTGTAGTCTTCCGCCATTTTGAATTTGTTATTTATGCTGTTATGGTATTATCTGCTTTTTAAATATGCAAATATTTTTATTTGTAATGAATCAATCAACATTATATCCATAATACAAAATGCAAAGGACCAACATGGACTTGATTTCACATGTCTTTATCTAATTAGACGAGTTATGGCAACTTGACAATTAAATAAATTGGAAGAGGATTTTTGAAAAAGGGAGATAATCTGATAAAAATATTTTACATAGATATCACTATGGAAATTCACATTTTACAAATTATAAGGAAAACAAAGTCGGTGACCCCCATCTCTCTTTATATATTTTGAAAGTATGTTTAAAGGTCTAACAAATGTGTAAAGTAAAAAGAAATCTATGGAATAGTTTTAAAGAAATCAACAATATACCTGTTTTTCCCTATAATTTCATTAGAAATATCTGATTATTTTGATATCAGTTATTTTAAAAACAAGCACGATGACCCCCCTTTTTTATTTTTTTATTTCAATGCTTATATAATAAGGAAACTTTCCGGTAAAAATTAAAAAAAATCTATGGAAAAAACTTTGGAGTACCCATCTACCTTAACTTGTGTCCTCTGTCATTGAAGAATATAACTCTAGATGTGTTGTGGCCTATAGCTACTAAACATTTGACAAATGAAAATTGCGATGCAATATAATTTTGTACAAGATGTAACTAAGAAACTGACAAAATTAAACCAGATTTAGTTTTTTTTTCTAAAGGAAATCTGTTCAACACATGTTCTTAGTTCGGTCATTACTGCTACATTGTTCAGAATGGCAGTTTTAAATCATATAGTTATTATATTAAATAATAATCTTGCTTATTTTAAATGATGTGCAGAAAGCTGTTTCCGAGGAGTTGAGTCCAACAAATTTGTTATTGTACAATTATGCTTTAGCTGATCTTAGGAACATAACTCTATAAATTGTGACAATATGATATAGCACTGCTGTGTTATGAATGATTATTCTTGTAAGTTGATCGGAATCTATAATTTTGTTTCTGGGTATTTGGCCTATAAAATCTGTCATTGTAGTAATATGTTGTAAAGTTCTAATACTCCTCAAGTTTTCAAAAAATCAAAATGACGGTGAGATATAATCAAGCTGCGGTACCTCAAAAGATGCTACATAACATTCACTGTTGTATGATAATACTCCAAATGTTTTATAACAATTACAACTAATATGTGACTAATCAAAACGGCGACCCAATATTATTTATTACATATAGTTTATATAATCTAAGTAAATTGAATGAAATCCGGTAAGCGGTAAAATTACATCCACAAGCAAATTTGATAGAATTATGCACGGGTGTATACAGAATACAAAGATAACGCGAGAAAGGCGAACAGAGAGGAACATGTAACACGGTGCCAGCTGAGCATAGAAATTGTATAAACAGGAATACAAAGTAATACCAAAGCAAAAGATAGAATCCGTAATTCTAAAAATTAAAAATAAAAAAACCTCAATTTTTCATAGGTCCATTACATATTTTACGAAATAATATGGAGTAAATGAACATGAGACCATAACACATTTGTTTACTCCGACTGCAAAAATTTAAATGAGCTGTATGGCCATTTCGGAAAGTAATTTTTCTTCAGAATCACTAAGATAGGAAATTCACAATTTTAAAATATGTTTAAATTGCATAAAACCAAACGTAAGCCGAAGGTCAAAACTACGATGGAAGGAGTTACACCTTAGGTATTAGAATTTACATTAATAAAGATAATAGTTATAAACAGGGTGTACATATGAGAAAAAATCTCATCTACAAGTACACCATATTTGGGAAAATAAAGAGCATAATCTCAACACTTGAAACTCTTTAACCAACTCCACACTGCATTAAAAGACATAGTACTGTATGAAATATTCTATGAAAGGATATGGAGTAAATAAACATGAGACCACAACACATATGTTTACTCGGATTGCAATAATTTTAATGAGCCGTATGGCCATTTTGTTTTATCCGTGTTCATTATTTTCTAAAATGACTATAAAAAGACAACCAAACCACATCGAACCGATTGTTTTTTTTTTTTTTTTTGCATCTTCGTAATGTATATATAGGCACTGAGGTACTGGCTGACGTCACACAAAAATCGGACATATTCTTTACAGAAAAATGTTGTTTTAATAAGCAAATGGCTGAATTCATCTTGACATGACAAACACGCTCTCAGAATGTTCATTTTTATCGTGTTTTCCTAGCAGACAAAACTTGTTCAAAGCTTATTGATTCAACGTCTTTTGAAGACATCGAAATTACGTCTTTCTCTTGTTGTAAATGAAATGATTTTCTTTTTTCAACATTTATTCGACGTCTTTTTCAGAAGGAATACAAAAACTTATTTTCTGTCTGTTTGGCTCAAAATGGCGTCTTATTGTAGGTATTGCAAAATCTTGGATATGGCGATAACGTCGAACCTGACAAAATATACAATCTGCAATAACTACTATCATCGGTAAAATGAATTTAGGGGTATATTAGAAACACCCTGTCTGTCTTTCCGTCCATCTGTGCACGCTTCTTGTAAGCACAACTTCTATTGATCCACTTTTTAAGGATTTTGATGAAACTTTACTCAAGGGAAGGGCACTTTATGGAGATGTGCATGAAGGAATATAATTGTTATACGAAACCAGGAAGGGGAGATAATTTTAGGTTTGCCGCAGAAAACAAAATGCGGGACAAGAAACAAGACACAAACGAACAAATGGCAACCTTATATACCCCTCTCATTAAATGGTAAGTGCAAATTTAGTAGGTTGTGAATACAATACAAATGTTGACACAGTACGAGTATGGACACGATGATATGATGCTCTTATCATCCTTCCTCATAGTTATATCAGCCTGCAGAGGCTTTCCGCAAAAGCCATATCTGGTTGACGCGGATATATCGGCGATTCTACCAAAGTTTCAAAGGCAAAATCTTTTATTCAAGTTTTCACACGAATTAAGACGGAAAAAAATAAACTTCAATTGCATTTGCTTTTTTCCGATTAAGTATTCAAAACATAGTCATGATTACACAAAAAGATAAATTAAACGTCAGAAAAATTGCAGAAACTGGGTCGTAAATATATCCTGCAGAGCTTTGACGTTTTCACTATTATGACGTCATAAAAGCTAAAAGGAACGATAGAATATCCTAACAACCAAAGGTTGCTGCAACCATCAAAATCGACATTTTTTCAAGTAGTTCGGTTACAATATTCATCCAGTAACACAACCTTTGTTGATTAAATGATGAAAAGCTACAAACATGTTTTTGAAGCTGAAAATTGCTGAAAACGCCAGAATGAAATGTATGTCGAATTTTCCGAGTAAATTTGAGATAATTTGAAACCTCACTTCCATAAATACACATTTATAATACAAAATAAAGGATAAAAAGAAGTTATCGGTCTTTTGACAGCTGCTATATTGTAAAATATCATCTCTCTCCCCAGAATATGAAGCTTGGGGCTTGTTTGCTATTGGCTCACGGGCTGATATTTAACGATACATAGCTATCAACAGCACTATAACATATACATAAATGACCTTCCACAAGCTTAAGCATGCCAATTAATTTCTTTTGTCCACAAAAATAAGACAAAAGTGAAAATCACCTTTTTGGCCTCTTTTGTGCATATGGAATCAATGAGAACTCTAAGTCAAAAGTCAAAGTATCTCCCCTTTCTGGTTTTGGACAATAATATATTCATTCATGCACATCTCAACATAGTGTTTTTTCTTTGTGAAACCTTCAAGTGGTTTAAGAAGAGTTGAGCTTAAGAGGTAATCTGTGCAGATGGAATCAATGAAAACTCAAAATTATCTCCCCTGCCAGGTGCCAGAGAATAATTTTTTTTCTTCATACATATCTCTGTATAGTGTCTTTCCTTCATGTAAAGTTTCATTAAGATCCTTATAATGGTTTTAGAGGAGTTGCACTTACGATGTAATTTGTATAGATACAATCCATGAAAACTCAAAGTTGAATTATCTCCGCTTCCTAGCTTCGGTTTATAATTATATTCCTCCATGCATATCTCCCTATAATGTTCTTACTTTGTATAAAACTTCATCAAAATCCTTCAAGTGGTTAAAGATTAGTTGTAATAATTGATGACAATTCAAAGTCGAATTATCTCCCCTTCTTGGTTTCGTAAAACAATTATATTCCGTCTTCCGCATCTCCATAAAGTGCCCTTCTTTTGAGTAAAGTTTCATCAAAATCCTTAAAAAGGGGATCAAGAGGAGTTGTGCACAGACGGACAGACAGACAGGGTGATTCCAATATACATGTACCCCCTAAACTTCGTTTGCTGGGAAGGGGTTTAATTAACCGTTAAAGACTTTGCTTCAAGTTGTGTGTATGTTTTGATAAAACTATTATGGGTATATTCCCTTTTTGAGCGCAGGGCACGCCATAAATTAGAGATGAAGTCCAGAGTAATTTTTGATTTTTTGAAATTTAAAGTACAAGTACAATGCTTGAACACTCGAGTCTATAGAATCCATGAACTCAAGTGTTATAGTCCAAACATAGATTTATAATACAAATTATAATTATAATAATTAAATTCAAATTCAAATATGAATACAAATTATATTATGTATTATAAATCTATGGTTCATCTATGTATTATGAATCTATGGTCTAAAGTACTCCCAAAACTAGGCCAAAATATTATTTCAAAAAGGGGGTTATACCCTCAATTATATCTAATAGAGATATTAAGAAATAATCGAATTATGCTTTATGAAGGGTCTTCTTTCGATTAACATACTCGTTGAAAAATTATCACACTCGACGTTGTCTCGGGAGATTATTTTTTACCTCGTGTGTTAATCTATCCTAACACCTTCATCCATGTGCATTATGTTTATATTATTTATTTCATGCAATTTTCTTTATACTTTATTAAAACTATTAAAAACAAAACTTTTTGTGAAATATTTAAAATTAGATTCATATCAAACATTATGTTTTTGAAAACAAATAATATAACAATTTAATTATGATTGAAGCAAGCTTGGTAGAACTATCCATTGTTGCGTTCCATTTATATATATTTTTAAATAAAATCTGAAAAATATCTATTTAACTTCAAGTAAACTGATATATTTCGCTCAGTTTTGAATATTAAACTTACCGCTACATGCATAAATATGCATGTTAATCGATCTGTTAACAAATCTAAATGATGATTCAACCGGTCTTTTAGAAGACATTTTGAAGATGTCAGAATTATGACACCAAGAACATGTTGAATTCTGATTACATTATGCCTCAACAAGTGTTCAACTAGATTTCCACGTCTTTACAGCACGTCTTTCTGACATCTAATTTTTGAAGCCGAAATCTAGTTGATTTCTGTTTATAATACGCCTTGACGAGAAATCAACCAGATTTCCAAGTCTTTCACACGACATGAGTCTGCTGTGTTGTTTTTTGTGCAATTTCAACATGCGTATAATGTGCATAATGTCATTATTGTTAATTCATTCGCCATGGAACAATCTTTAAGTACGTTTACATATTTATTCAACTAGTTACAATTGTTAAACATATATTTTAGATATATTTTCGACAACCCATTATTAAGACTTGATTTGTCATTATTTGGAAGATTAAAGTCACTTCGTGAACTGTGAGTATCTTTTACCACATTTAAGTTTGATTTTCCGATGAATATTTTATTTTCTCACCAGAACGATTTGATGAAGAAAAATAAGATGACCACAACACAAGCAAAGAACAGAATATTTCCTACTTGAATAGTTAAACACAAGCCCAACTTTCACAATGTGTGAAACTATTGTAATATAATGTAAACAATAGAGATATCACATAAAAGTGCGTTACGGTTGGTAATATAATGTATACAATAGAGATATCACATAAAAAGTAAGTTACGGTTGTTAATATAATGTATACAAAAGAGATATCACATAACAGTAAGTTACGGTTGACGAACGTATCGGAATCGCTTATTTTTGCTGTGTAGAAAAATGCAATGGTAGCAAAGTATCATACATTATGGCACTGATTAAACACTCGACTCGAAATGCAATAAAGTGAAAGCTATTTTCAATTTTTATTACGTCAAAGCTGGTCATACGAACCGTATACCTACTTGGATGACCATTACCTTAACTAGACCACTTTTCTATTTTCAACTATTTTATTGATTTCTACCTTTTCGGGGACGTAATTGATTAAAACTACAAGTGAAATCGACAAGTGTAGTACTCTCGAACAACATATGTTTGACATCAATAATATTTAATTAGGAAAAATAGTTAGGTACTGAAATTTGAGAACAAATACTGGTTTCAGGATGAACGAGAAATTTAAGGAGTGCAATTATGCGATACTTTTTGGATTATTTATTTTTTATCAAAGTTTGTTTGTATTTGTAATACATATTACCATATATAGGTATTTGGGGATGATTTCTTTCAAACAAATTTTTGGTCATTAATTTAGAAAACTATTTTTTGGTTAAATTGGAGAAAGAATTAATTGATAAAATTGAATATATATTTTCCCATGGGTTAGCACAGGTAGGATATACAGATGATTGTAGTACCTTCATCGATGTTTTCCTTTTTTTTGTATTTTTTTTTTTTTTAGTTGCTGCCTAACCCTGACAATTTGTATTTTCAAATGTATACATATTGCATGTATTAATAATAAATGAATTTCATGCCTTTGACAACATCAGTTTCTACATCCGATTACAAGTGCCTGGTAATTTATAATGTTCCCATCAATCACGATTGAAACATATCTAAAACATGTAAAGGGTCTATTCGATTCAATCAATTTTTTTATTATTTTCTCATGATGGTTTTTAATATATATATCTTGAAAAAGGAGAAACGCAAATTAAAAATCAATACTATGTTTTGCCCTCCAAAAGAGTGTCCGACAACGATAACAATGGTTATTACAGCTCTGTTCATAATTTAGAATTCCATTTATCTTGCTTCGTGATTATATGTAAAATATTTCGAAATAGGTATAATTTCTTATCCAGTTGTGTACTTTTATGGAATATTTCTAATAAGTACATATAACGACCGTTCGAAAAAGACAAAAGGCATCGGGATGTAATGATTAAAAGATCAATAAAAAGCATTTACAAACATTTTCTTATGTGCGCATAAGTTTTCAGCGGAAATTCCTTCATATATTCAAAACTAAATGTTAGGGTGGCTGCAACCAAAGATGCATCATTATTAATACATAGCACATCAGATTCAGTTTTCATGATACGCAGTATTTAATTGAATTTATATTGTCTATAATGTCTATGATTTTCTTTTTTGAGTTTTGTTAAAAATTTCCAGTTGTTGAGTAACAAAATACCGAAATAAATATTAATTTATTTTCTGCATTTGTGCGTTTCGACGACTTATGTCTCTTCAGCGCAGATCAAACCAAACCACTTGGAAGTCCATTTACCGAAAAAGGTGTAAAAGCTGATAGAGAACACATAACAAAAATGATCTAAATAGAAAAGCACAAATTCAGCTGAGGACAATGCTATGCATAAGGGATATACTCCTATGTTTTAAATAAAATTTTGTAAAATTTAGATATTACAATAAAATCGGTTTTCGGGTCAGCACTGAAGCACTGACTACAGTTGGTGAATACCTTCGGGGTCTAACAGCCCATCATCAGAGGCATCGGCCCAGTGGAAATAAATAACACACTACCAAAGTTACTGTTAATTTATTTTCTGCATATGCGCATTTCGACAACTTATATCTCATCAGTGCAGATCAATCCAAAACATTTGGAAGTCCTTTAACCGAAAAACTTGTAAAAGCTGATAGAGAACAAATAACCAAAATGATCTAAACAGAAAAACCAAATTTTAGTTAAGGACAGAGCAATAAAGGAGGAAGATAGTCCTTAACTTTAAATACAATTGTGTATAATTTAGATATTTCAAGTTTCTATAAAATCGGTTTTTGGGTCAACACCAAAGTACTGAACACTGGGTTGGTGAATATCCTGGGGGACAAAACAGTCCACCAGTAAGATGCATCGGCCCAGTGGTAATAAATAACAAAATACCGAAGTTGCTATTAATTTATTTTCTGCATATGTGCATTTCGACAACTTATGTCTCATCACTTCAGACCAAACCAAAACATTTGGAAGTCCATTAACCGTAAAACGTGTAAAAGCTGATAGAGAACAAATAACCGAAATGATCTTCATACAGAGGCCAAAATTCAGCTAAGGGCAGAGCAATGCATGAGGGAGATACTCCTTAGTTTAAAATACAATTTTGTAAAATTTAGATATTACAAATTTCAATAAAATCGGTTTTTGGGTCAATAGCGAAGTACTGATAACTGGTTTGGTGGATATCCTCGGGGACTAACAGTTGACCAGTATATGCATCGGTCAAGTGGTTATAAATAACAAAATATCGAAGTTACTTGAAGTTAATTTATTGGCTCAACTGTAGTATACGGACAAAAAGTTCCCAGTTTTGTTCAATATTCATACGCAAAACACAAATGAATGTATTTTCAACATTTTTTTTATATTTCAAGGTCTGAGTAATGGTTGACAGAACGACAGTTGACAATAAATTGTATTGTTTAAGGTTAACATATCCAATGTTGATAATACATGTAATTTGGAAAGTGAACAGTTGGAAGGTATACAGATGACAGTAATTTGTATTGCTTAAGGTTGACAGGTCGACACAAAATAGGTTGACAATTGGAAAGTTGAATGGTTAACAGGTCCACAGTTGGAAGGTGGATAGGTCGACAAGTGACAGGTCGACAGTTGGAAGGTGAACAGGTCGTTTTTGAAGCATACAGTTGACAGGTGGGCAGTTGACAGTAACTTGTATTGTTTAGGGTTAACAGGTCGAAAGTTGACTGGTCGACACAAAATAGAAGGACAGTTGGAAGGTTGAGATGTTATTTGGAATATTTTGAGTGACTCTTTATGGTTGACAGGTCGACAGTTGACAGTAAGATGTAATTTTTTAACTGAATCTGATATTGGGAACATTTACTATACACTAGTGCATGATTATAATGCTACTAAAGTAACATTGACCTTCATGTTTGAAACCCTTTCTTTGGACCAAAAAACAAGCGTGGGTTACCATGGCGCCCCTTGTTTTTTGGGCAACTGACCAATTACTTCGCCCATTGCATGGATAGCAAGTTCAACGTGGATAGTATTGTATGGCATAGGGGGCTTCTCGCCCTCCTAAGAACCTTCTCGCGACGGACGATATCCCTACGGGGTCTTGTGATGGTAAAAGGGATGTTTGATAGTAGAAGGGGCATACCTCAATGCTCAAACGCCGCAGCCGGTAAGATCAGCTTGGCTTGCTGTGATAGTATATACCCTTGCAAATATCATGATACTATAATTCCTAAAATTAAGCAATCATATGTAGGAAAGAGAGAACCCAAACACCAGCCTCTTGAAGAAGAAATTAGCTATTAGATTATAACGGAAATGACTTTAAAGCATCATCGTAATGCCGACGACTGTTCTCTTTTAACATTTGATTTTATATGATTGATGCCGCACGTGGTATTATAATGCATAGATAGTACCATAATTCCAGTGCCGGTACCTATTAACTGTCAACCTGTCAACTGTCGACCTCTGCACTGTCAACCTGTCAACTGTCGACCTCTATACTTTCAACCTGTCCACTGTCGACCTCTTAACTGTTAACCCGTCAACTGTCGACTTTTACATTGTCAACCTGTCAACCGTCGACATTTTAACTGTCAACTGTCGACCTCTTAACTGTCAACCTGTCAACTGTCGACCTCTTAACTGTTCAGCTATCAACTGTCGACCCTTAAATTGTCAAACTGTCAACTGTCAACCCTTCAACCTTCTTGTTATATACTGGTGGCCGATTTACTCCCTCTCAGTACCACAACTTTGGCACTATTTGTCCGTATACTACAGTTGATCTAATTTATCTTCTGCATATGCACATTTCGACAACTTATGTCGCACCAATGTAGATCAAACCAAAACATTTGGAAGTCCATTAACCGTAAAACTTTTAAAAGCTGATAGAGAACAAATAAACAAAATGATCTTAATATAAAAGCCAAAATTCAGCTAAGGACAGAGCTATGCATGAGGGAGATACTCCTTAGTTTTAAATAAAATGTAAAATTTAGATATTACAAGTTTCAATAAAATCGGTTTTCTGGTCAGCAACGAAGTACAGACTACTGCGTTCGTGAATACCCTAGGGGACTAACATCCCACCAGCAGAGGCATCGGCCAAGTGATAATAAATAACAAAATACCGAAGTTACTGATCACTTATTTTCTGCATTTGTGCAATATGTCTCATCAGTGTAGATGAAACCAAAACATTTGAAAAACCATTAACCTAAAAGCATGTAAAAGCTTATAGAGAACAAATTATCAAAATGATCTAAATAGAAAAGCCAAAATGACAGATCTATAAATGAGGGAGATACTCCTTATTTTTAAATAAAATTTTGTAAAATTTAGATATTACAAGTTTCAATTAAAATCATCGGTTTAAGGGTCAGCACCGAAGTACTTACTACTGGGTTGGTTAAATTAATCATATTTTGGTCAGTGATTGATAACATGGCATACCAACTGTCAAAATGTCAAGCAGCTTCCATGCTATGTTTTTTTTTGTTTTTTTTTTGTTTTTTTTTTTTTGTTTTTTTTTGAAGAAAATATTAAAACTGTGCATGACATTCGTATGTATGGGAACTACCATTGGAGTTTTCGAATTCATTTGAGATATTTGTGGTTTACATATTTTATTGATTATATCGATAGTTGAAAGTAAATTTTGAAATACAAAACATCTTGGAGGACTTAGGCAACAGCTTTAAATATTGAGAAAAAGTGGGGAAGGGATAAAATGTCTAGAAGTTAAAGAAGAACATATTTACCGCGAGTTTTTTGGGTTTTGTTTACCAATCAGAAATCAAAATGATCTACCACCTACCTACTTCAGCTGGTTTTATGACAATTGATACGCGGGGAGCAAATTATGATTAGTTTTATGAAACGGATGATAATACCCCAGTTTTTTTATGGAGGTTGATTTAGTTTCGTGGTGTTCTTTTCATATTAATTTGTATTTAGCAAGTTTTCACCCGATTAAGAACCCCCTTGCTTAAGTTTTGAGAATGAATGATCAGCTATGAAGACATTCTCAACACAGGCCAGTCTTTCGAAACACAATAAACAATGAAATGAGATGCACATAAGACAAGGTCTCCAAAAAGAGATGGTTGAATTATCAATGGAACAACGCTTTTATTGTTGTTTTTATCTAAATGGTACCATGAAACCTTCAGCGTTTAATATTACTGATCAGCGTTGATTCAACACTGGCTAGACATTCCCAGCATTGGCTAGTTATTTACAAAACAGTTAAGGACTAAAAATGACTAAAAATGACTAATATGTTGGCCCCATGCTAGATAGTCATTTTTAGTCCAAGTTAGAACCGAACCGTCAGTTTAAAATGAACAATCAAAGGACACTGACAACCTCAGAAAAAAAAACAAAGAAATGCAATTAAACCATTGTTGTGACGTTATTCTATTGTGTGAACTGTGTATTCTTTTAAAAGAATCCACGGCATCCCCTCTTTTGTTTTTCTCAAATTACACGATTATAAACCTCCCGAGTGGAATGTATGACTACTACATTTCACTACGACAGGGTTGTCCGATTAAGTGAAATTATCTTTTCTTATTCGAGTGTTAAGAAACCTTCTTTTTTTGATTTGGCGGAGCATGTACCGGTATTTTTAACCAAGTTGGGATATGCTTAGTCCCGCATAGTAAGAAAATTTGTGCGCAATTTGTTTTTACTAATAAACAGCGTGAGGCCTAAATTATTTTATTCATCCAAGTCCTGACGTCTGGATGTTTTAGTATAAATTGGGGCCAAAATTTTTTTTCTGAAAAATACCAGCCCCCTCACATGAAAAGTGGGAAGGTTATACTGACTACAGTAATGTATTTATTGTAGACGCTGGCAATATCGCAATTTTTATCTCTTTTAAGAACAACTGGACCAGAATATAAATCTGGTAAAATTATTCGCGGAAATATGAAAAAGAAAAGGAAATGGGGTAAATGTCAAGGAAACAACATCCCATATCCAAGTTAAAACGACCAAAAACAAAGCATCTAGGGGTCACCGTACGGTTTTCAAATCAGTGAGGAACCTCACACCATATAGCAATCCCTAAATGGCCCCAAAAAGATAACAAAGTGAATAAATCAATGGAAACAAACCACATCCAATAACCCAAATATCAAGAATCTAACATTTTATAAGAAGACACGGACAAGCCAGTTACCAACATATTCCTGACTTGGGACAGGCGCAGAAATTGCGGTGGGGTTAAACTCGTTTTCTTGGATCCAAACCCTCCCGTATGTGTGGTCAATGGCTAAAAAATAAATGTTAATCTCGATCTTATCTTTAAAAAACATTTAGTTACATCAAGGACTACAAAAACACTTCTTTTTGGAAGATTGAAAAAACCTTGTTTTCTGTGTGTGTTTACTTAGTAAACTATAGTCCGATATTTGTATTTACTTGATTACGGTTCATGTGGATCAAATAAAAGAGTCCAGCTTTTAAAGATTGTGTATGGTTTCTTTACGTCTATTTCCATTAAAAGGGTTTTTATTTGATGGAACTTAATAAATAAGAAACATAAGAGATGTTTCAAATACGTACAGGTAAGTTAATATTCGTTTTTATTCGGATTCTATAGTATATACAATTTACCATACTATTTTTTTTTATTTGTATTTACTTTTTATATATTTCTAATCGGAAAAGTAACAAAAATATAAAAATTTAACACCCTTCATTCCCCTGTCCTCTCATCGTGCGTGTTTTGCCCTAAGGCTAAAAATATTAAAAATGTTTTGCCAAAAAGTATTTCATAAAACTGACAAAAACTTACGTTTCCTCACATCTTCGTCAATCTTTGATAACGTTTATGGGTTCAAAACTATTCACCGACATGTCTTTACTGAATTTAATGCCCTTTCATCTCACTTTAAAATATACATATAACACAACTGAAATTTATGTGAGTATTAGATATCAAACTATAAGAACTATAAGAATCTAACACCAGGGCGCGGGTCAGACTGAAAAATCTAAGACACCAAAGGGCAAAGTTTCAAGTACTCGGACGAGGCTTGCTGAGTCCGAGACGCTAGAAATCTTACCCGAGGGTGTCTGAGATTTTTTGTCTGACCCTCTCACTGGTGTTTGATTACCCCCCCCCCCCCCCCCCTCAGCATCTCAAAGATCGATCAAATCATCGTCGTAACGCTATTGTTGACATCAGTGAATTACTTCCCTTTTCACGACGTCATAAAGCATGAATTACGCGCCCGAGTCCGGGTTTACTTCGGTGACACCAATTTAGGCATTTATGATGTGTATTGATTCAAATTTTGCCTTTCTAAGTCAATCAATATACTTTTTAAAATTTTTAATTATATATTTTTCGATTCATGTGGCCTATGCTGTGTGTATTGTTATAATATGAAAAACTGGCGGGAATATACGCGTGTAGCTTGTCTTACACCCCTGTGCACTGCAAAATCAATCGATTCCCTTGTCCGAGGTTGGAGAAAACTTTATCCATGAAATTCCTCTTTTTAGTAATTAGAAATTAGTTCATACATACTCTATGTATATTACGAACATAGCCATGCAGTAATTACATAGGCGATAATCTTCTTGATCTCTTGATTACATAAATGTCTCAAAAAGGTTTAGGTAAGATGAACAATGGCCAAGTGCACAAATGAAGACACACAAATTTACAAAAAAGAACACAAAAAATGGATGAGATATTGAGCACAAGTAAATAAGCATCTCCTGCTTTTTATAAGACACCCGCCGTTTTGATCATGCCAACTCCTGTAGTAAAGTAAGTGATTACCGAACCTAGTATTTAGTAAAGTCAAACCTAGTGTTTAGTAAAGTCAAACCTAGTATTTGAAAAGACAGACCGGCGTTCAATCAAGTCGGCACAGTCATTTTCAACGCAAACAGATATTTTCAGTCCACAATCGACTGCCACTGTTGAAAACAGTCAAAATATTTGTCAAAAGAAGACGAGATGGTACCAGAGCATGATGCCAAGAAACCATCTGAGCACAAAGATATGAATTGGTCAGAAATACCGGAAACATGATGTCAATGAACAAGCCAAAAAGACAAGGATATGTTATGGTTACATTTGTTACTGAACTAACCGAAGACAATGTTATGGAGATATGTTGAAACACTACAAGTAACCAACCGAACTTAAAGTGGTGCATTTTGTTTTTTTTTACTACTGAAGTTTTTAGGCTATTTTATTAGGGTTATATTAACATACTGGTGGGAAAGATCAAATGAATTAGCGACAAACTACTGATAATTCGTTTTATTATACTTTACATTCTCCGTTTATTCCGTTGGATAATCGCAATTTATAAATCTTCACTAACATTTCATCCTTAGCAAACATGTGTTTATCGTAAGGAACGTGTTTTAATGTCTTAACTAACACTCGCTCCGATCGATGGCGTCATCGATATATACAGATGCTTATGTTCTCGTCAATTTTGTAGTCGACAAAAATAAGTAAAGCTGATGTAGTTGTAAATGTATTCAGTAGTAAAGCAAAAGAGGCCTAAAAATTAAAAAAAGAACCTTGTCGCAAATTCAATTGCAGTCAAAAGCGACTTTGCTACAAATCAATACAATGATAAAACCGCACCATTTGTTTATGTGCTTTTGATGTTGCTAAAATAAAAATTATTACTATTATTTTAAGGCGTAATGTAAATTAAGCATTCAGTTTAATAAGTATCGTAATGCCCTTGAATGAAGGTGTGAACTCGATTAACACACTCGACATTGTCTCGGGTGATAATTTTTATTTCGTATTTTAATCTACCCTGAAACCTTCATTATAGTGTTTTACTTGTGTGGCGTTCTTATTCATTTTTGTTTACTTGTTTTGTCTTTGTCATACTTTTTAATTCGTGTTGGATGTGAATAACTGTGATTTTGATTTACGATTTTAGAATTCCCCATTTCTTCGTTCTTGCTTCGGAATTCGTATGCCGATGTATATTAAAAAGGTCGCTTTTGGCAGTCATGTATGTTCATTTTTTTACAAAAAGACGAAAATATGTTTTCCACTTAGCATACGACAATCAGTTATAAATAAGAGTCAAAGGAGTACATAAATTGAACATTCCCTATACTAACCTGTGAAATATGCTCAAAACATTATAAAACTATAACATCGATGTATAAAGAAAATAATACACGTTGTTAAGGTTTATCCCAATACACGCACTAGTATGTGAAGGTATTTTTACTATGTAACATATAAAAAATACATGACAGTTACGAAAAAGTATGTTTAATAATTAGCCATCTTGTAAACAATTTTTATTTTTTGATCTTCGTTTTTTTATAATATTCTCAAGATTGCCTATAAATTAAGTTCAGGTGAACGGACGGTTTAAATATATCTTTTTAATATCTACAAAATAAATATATTTAATATCTAAAAATAAGGCAAATTTGTCTTTGGGTAATTTCATTTGAAAGCTGAACAATAAGCTTAATATATTCTTATTCTTAAAATTGATTTTGGCCTATAGTTTTCGCAAAGCTGAAATAAGAAACAGATTATCAATGAACTATCATTTTCAGTTTTTCAAACCATGTGCAATAAGAACTATAAAATATCCAAAACAAAATCAGTCTGATTTTTTCTGATTGATCCGATCCACTTTCCCACCCATACTACTTTCTTTTAAAGAGTTTAAGTGTTAAAATCATTTTAATATTATGACATTTGGTTTACATTTTGTATTTAAACTTATAAAAAAACAACATAATCATATAGGTGTTTCTTTGCAAATTACACTTGACTGCATAAACTTTGAAAAATGACAAAATACAGAAGTGCTGCAAATGGACATTTGAAAACTTATATATGTTCAATTCAGGTAAAATTATACATTTTGCAACCAACAAGACAAAAAAATTTTATAACTCTCATAATTAAAGAAGCAATTCATCAATGCAGATAATTGCTATAGGCGTGACATGTCAAGTTGGTAAATTGGTGTTTTTTTTTTCAGAAATATCTTGATGTATAGGTTCAAGTTTTTATTTTTTTTATTATATCGAATAACAAAATACTGAAGTTACTGTTGATCTAGATTCTACGTATGTGCTTTTCGACAACTTATTTTTTTGCAGTGCAGATCAAAGCAAAACATTTGAAACATCACTTTTAAAAAGGCTTACCTAAAGAGGAAGTGTAACGTTAAACATTATAAGATATTTGCATACATTAAAATGAGATATGTGGAGCTTTGAATACATTTGTTTGTCATGTTCGATAAAATGAATTGATTAAAAGAAAACAAGAGGGGTTTTAGACGTTGTTTCTTATAACTTTAGTGTTTCCAATTTACGGTCTATAATGAGGAGGGTCCTGACGGTGATAGTACTCAATTGAAGTTGGTTTCAAAATTACAGATAAAAAAAAAACATCGTTTCCAAATTTTTAAAGTACATTTTTGTCGAATAAACCTTTGTCCCGTATCCGTTATTTTGTATCTTTTTTTTTTCAACAATTTACACCATATTATTATTTTATTCCATTTTTTTTAAAAAAGGATTCTACCAATCATGTGTAATTGTACAGAGAATCGGGAATATATACTACCATTTTTGCAAGATGCGTCATATAATTCTTATGTGGTCTACAACATCACCATAGTGGTGACAACAGAATGGATCAATTTGACAAAAAGCTGCAACAGTAGGTTTGAATTGTTTATATTCTATCAAATCTTAATGTTTTCATATTAGTTTGAAATTGAAATCGAAATCATTTACTTCGCTATAAACATTTTTTTTTCAAACCGAGGATTTTATTGTATTCCTTTTTACAATTATACGTCAAATTAATATCCAGTATAATAAATGCAGAATCTTTTTAACATGTTTACATGTTTACACTCGTGCTTTTGTAGGGCAACGGATGACAGTGATTGAAAAATGCTTTGCCATTTTAATTTATGTTTGTTGAAAATCCAGTATCTATGACGTGAAAAAAACATGGATGTAGCGTTGCTCGACAATAAGCAAAGAATTCCGCTCAAACCGGTGCAAGGGGCCATCTTGAATTTGTTTTAAAGCATCAGCAAACCTCAATGGTGAGGGCCTAATGGTAACTTCAAGATGAAGAACAACAATAAAAGCGTTGTTCCTGTGCTTGTTGTTTACCATATATTTGTAGATCTTTGTCTCATAAGCATTTATTCTATATCTCTTCATTCACAATGTGAGGTAAATACTCAACATTTTCGTATATTGGCAGTTCTTATTTGTTTTTCATTCGAATAATACAGCTACTGTATCAAATCAAATGCCAGAATTGATATAATGGAATATTGAGATTTCTCCGCAACCATATAACGATTTGTGCCAGGATGCTTTAGTGTTGATATTGACCATCTCCTTACAATGCCACACAGTTAATCTAGAAAGGCTAGCAAAATGTTTGCAGTAAAGGAACATTTTCCTTTTGTCCTTTGATCTAAAATTACCTTTTTTCAGGTTACAAGCTAAAATTCGCCAAAAAGAAGATTTACCTTTCTAACAAGACTTCACTTCATCCGCCTGTCTCATCGATTTATAAGCTTGTGATGACTATTTGTTGTTTGACTCTATAAACTAATTCATCAGCCTGTCTCCTCGATTTATAAGCTTGTGATGACTATTTGTTGTTTGACTCTATAAACTAATTCATCAGCCTGTCTCATCGATTTATAAGCTTGGAATGACTATTTGTTGTTGACTCTATAAACTACTTCATCAGCCTGTCTCCTCGATTTATAAGCTTGCGATGACTATTTGTTGTTTGACTCTATAAACTACTTCATCAGTCTGCCTCATCAATTTATAAGCTTGTGATGACTATTTGTTATTTGACTCTATAAACTACTTCATTAGCCTGTCTCATCGATTTATAAACTTGCGGTGACTATTTGTTGTCTGACTCTATAAACTACTTCATCAGCCTGTCTCATCGATTTATAAGCTTGTGATGACTATTTGTTATTTGACTCTATAAACTACTTCATTAGCCTGTCTCTTTGATTTATAAGCTTGTGATGACTATTTGTTGTTTGACTCTATGAACTACTTCATCAGCTTGTCTCATCGATCTATAAGCTTGTGATGACTATTTGTTATTTGACTCTATAAACTTCTTCATCAGCCTGTCTCATCGATTTATAAGCTTGCGATGACTATTTGTTGTTGACTCTATAAACTACTTCATCAGCTTGTCTCATCGATCTATAAGCTTGTGATGACTATTTGTTATTTTACTCTATAAACTACTTCATCAGCCTGTCTCATCGATTTATAAGCTTGGAATGACTATTTGTTGTCTGGCTCTATAAACTACTTCATCAGCCTGTCTCATCGATTTATAAGCTTGGAATGACTATTTGTTGTTTGACTCTATAAACTACTTCATTAGCCTGTCTCATCGATTTATAAGCTTGGAATGACTATTTGTTGTTTGACTCTATAAACTAGACTTTGTTGTTTTACTATATATTTAATCTATACTCCTTTGAATTGTAAGTCTTTCGGGTATCATATACAAGCCATCTTAAGTCCTGTTTTGTGACTTCACATCAACTGGAAGTACAACTTCAAGATTTTGATGGATGCAGTTGAAGACTATGCTAGGAAGTGGGTAAAGAAAGAGAAATCCCAATATATTTGAAGATCCCCTTGTAGTAAGAACTCTGTCCAACCTCCATGAAAATTACATTATTGTCTCTGCAGACAAAACTTCTAACAACATACTGTTTGTGTGTAAGAAACACTATCTCCACTGCCTTGTGAAGGAGATGGTCATCGAGAGTTCATCTGGAAACCCTACTTATATCCCTACTTAAATATCGAGGGATGAGATTGTAAAACATCTCACTTCAGTCTTAGCATCATTTGGCATAAGAGCTAATGATGAAAACAATCAACTCCCTTACATCTACTGGGTACCTAAATTTCAAAAGAATCCAAACAAACAGAGATTCATTGCCGGGTCTACCAGATGCACCGATGAACCTCTTTCACAGCTCCTCACTACCTTGTTGACCGCAGTTAGAGATGGCCTGAAAAATTAATGTAATAAAGCTTACTCCACAAGCGTGGATTCTTAAAAATTCAAAAGATCTCCTTGAACAGCTATCTTCAACCAGTCTTACCCATTGTCATAGCATTCAAACTTTTGACTTTTCTATACTTTATACAACCCTGCCACACAATAACTGAAAACAGTTATTGCAGATTTAATACATAAATGTTTCTCCACAAAAAATGGAGAACGCTGATACACCTATTTAGTTATAGGGAAAGACAAGACATATTTTGTTAAGAACCACACTGATTCAAACAAGAAGTATACTGAGACTGACGTAATCAAAATGTCAGAATTTTGATCAAAAATATTTTTGTCGAATTCGGAGGTCGTGTTTTCCAACAGACAATAGGGATTCCTATGAAAACAAACTGTGCGCCACT
This sequence comes from Modiolus philippinarum, assembly GCA_002080025.1. NCBI lineage: Eukaryota > Metazoa > Mollusca > Bivalvia > Mytilida > Modiolidae > Modiolus > Modiolus philippinarum. The sequence continues at coordinate 64,290 of MJUU01055855.1, forward strand.
TTTAGCTGACCTTTTCCTTTTCTCGTACGAGGCCAAGTTTTACAAGGGCTTATTCAAAGAAAACAAAAACATTGTGCCCAGTCCTTTGAATTCAGCTTCCGGTACATAGACGATGTACTTTCTCTTAATAATCCTAAATTTAAGGCGTATTTACATCAAATCTATCCAAATTAGCTTGAAATTAAAGAAACAACTGAACCACCTACTTCAACTTCGTACCTAGATCTTTTATTGCATATTAACGAAGATGGACGTTTGAAATCTAAGCTATATGACAAGCGTGATGATTTTAATTTCCCAATTGCGAACTTTTCCTTTCTTAGCAGCAATATACCTACCTCTCCAGCCTATGGAGTATACATTTCACAGTTGATTCGTTACTGTCGAGCGTGTAGTTTGTACAGTAATTTTTTAACAGAGCAAAAACACTGTCCCAAAAGCTCCTTTGTCAGGGATTTGTTAATTTCATCTCAAGAAATTTTATGGCCGTCACCATAACATCTTTGAAAGATATGACGTGTCGGTATCCCAAATGAAAGTGGACATTTTCAGCTAGATTCACGTCTTCCCGGATTTGACTACCGACTTTGACATTTTCCCGGACTGAATCACTCACAATGTGACGGGTGCTGTTAACAGAGCAGGACATGCTTTCCCCGAGGCACCTGATGTCACTCTCAGTTTCACTGGAGTTTACACTGTGAGGGCCTTTGTTTTGAATTCTTTAATTTCTGGTTCTGTGCTTTGTAGCTGTCTAACGTCATTGTTTTCTTTGTGTGTCTAATGTCGTTGTTTTCTGTGTTCTCGGTTTGGCCGTGTCTTTGGACTTCGATTTTTTAGAATTTCACTCCTTTGTTCCTTCGGGATTCTAATGCCGTTGTTTCATACAGTTGTACTTTGTTTTTATAACCTATTCTAAATTGTAAGTTACTAGTAGGTCTTGCCATCCATTTCTTGAGCCCTTGTTCGAAAACTAATTATCGGAAAATAGCTCATTTGGTTATTACACGTGTAAAGTAAAAAGTGTTGATGAACTGCGATAAGAGGTACAATGTAAAACATTCGTATAACAATCTTAACATGGAAATGTCACTGAACAACATAGACAAGAAAAACCCAAGGGTAAGTCGTCAATCATTGCCTTCAAAAGGAATAAGAATAAATACAACAAGTAAAAACATCAAGCCTTCACCTTATTGACTCTTTATTAATGAAAACATTATAAACCCGAGTTATTTACGTACATATTAAAAAGAGGAAAAACAAAAACAAAACAACTCAATGATTAAAATAAGATAAGAAAAACAATCAAATAGTATTTTTAAAACTTACACCCTATGGCTTGGTACTCACTTCTCCCGACAATACCATCAGCCATGGGAGGTGAAAGTGCTATTGCATTCTAATATACAAAAGTCAGCACTTCCTGAAATATCTGACCCAAGTTTGAAGAGATCAGTGTACGCATCAGATCTGCAGGTCCCCACATGGTAAATAGTAGAATACCCTGTCGTGAAGTAGTACTATATGGAAAGCTTGTACGTGTATAAACGTTCCATTCTATGCAGCATTAAAACTAATTTAATATATTTCGAAGAACGGCATGCCATATATCCTGCTATCGAAAATGTTTTTAGGACATAACTTACAAGTAAAACCAACAAGCATACATTTAACAGTATCTACACTTAGCATTTTTGAAGTACTTTGTCTAACCCTGTTATAATGAAATGTACATAAAACAACTTTTTTACAGCAACATTTATTGAAATAGAATACTGTGAACAATTCGACTCTTACACAATGGAAAGTGAGTTGGTTTTATTATGTATGATATAGTCGTAAATTCAAATTCCTGTATGTAATATTATATTGAAATAGAATACTGAGAACAATTCGACTCCTACACAATGGAAAGTGAGTTGGTTTTATTATGTATGATATAGCCGTAAATTTAAATACATGCTTTTAATATCACATTGAAATAGAATACTGTGAACAATTCGACTCCTATACAACGGAAATTGAGTTGGTTTTATTACAATGTATGTATGATATAGCCATAAATTTAAATTCCTGTTTGTAATATTATATTGAAATAGAATACTGTGGACAACTCGACTCCTACACAATGGAAAGTGAGTTGGTTATAGCCGTAATTTTCAATTCCTGTTTGTAATATCATATTGAAATAGAATACTGTGGACAAATCGACTCCCACACAGTGGAAAGTGAGTTGGTTTTATTATGTATTATATAACCGTAAAACCAAATTCCTGTTTGTAATATTATATTGAAATAGAATACTGAGAACAATTCGACTCCTACACAATGGAAAGTGAGTTCGTTTTATTTTGTATGATATAGCCGTAAATTTAAATTCCTGCTTTTAATATTACATTGAAATAGAATACTGTGAACAATTCGACTCCTATACAATGGAAAGTGAGTTGGTTTTATCACAATGTATGTATGATATAGCCATAAATTTAAACTCCTGTTTGTAATATTATATTGAAATAGAATACTGTGGACAACTCGACTCCTACATAATGGAAAGTGAGATGGTTTTATTATGTATGATATAGCCGTAAATTTAAATTCCTTTTTGTAATATCATATTGAAATAGAATACTGTGGAAAACTCGACTCCTACACAATGGAAAGTGAGTTGGTTTTATTATGTATCATATAACCGTAAAACCAAATTCCTGCTTGTAATATAAGATTTGACTGGACAACTTCAAAAAAATTAAATGGGTTAAATTTATGTTTTCAGATTAGAACCAACAACATAACATTAAGCGGGATATAAGCGGGAGGTTGATGCATCATTAAACCTGGTTTAACCCACCATTTTATTTATAAAATGCCCGTTCTAAGTCGGGAATATGACGGCTTGCCAAAAATGTTTGTGTCGGATTGTGTTTTCCTGATTCAGTCGAATGTTATACGGATTTTCCTTACTGGTCTCTTCCTTTGATCGATTCGAACTTTTGTTGTCACTTTTATTTAGAGCAGACGCCGTTTTATATCCGATGACTCTAAAAATTAGTTTTTATCATATTTTAAGACATGTACAAGAATGGAAATAACCAGGTCGATTTGTATTATCGTAGTGGGAAAATATTTTTCAAAGCACGAGTAAGAAATCTCTGCTTGCGACAGTGAAATAAACGATATACCATCTAAGCTTCTAAAATACAACATGGTTATACCCTTACCAATTGTCACTTCAATTGTTATTATTATTCAGCTTTATATTTTCGCAAAAACTTCTAACTACATAGAAAAAGCATACGAATAATACAAATATTCTAAAAAGTCCAGAAGATAAATGGAAAAAGCCTACATTTGAAAAAAATGACCAAACTGTACATTAAATTTTTTTGGAATCCCCACTCCTAAGCAAAATATATATAAATATATATTTTCTGCTCGTGATTTGATGAAAAAGTTCCCAAGTGTGGTTTCCTTTCTAAATAATGCAACAACAACAGATTATCATTACAACGAATGAGATCGTCATCCTGTAAAACCTATATATTAGGTTCATCGAAGGGCTAAAAAAGGGGAAAAAATGACCCAATCCATCAAATTGCCACTTAACAACCTTCGCTTTGGTGATTTTCCTCATCTAATTTATTTTAAAGAGCTTGAAGTTAAGGATACTACACACACTTCCACATCAGCCTCATTTCTTAACCTTCATTTTGCAATTGACATCAGACTTCAAACTAAACTGTATGACAAACGCGATGACTTCATATTCCAAAAGTTAACTTACTTTTTCTTCGTAGCAACATCTCAACAGCGCCGGCACGCTATTAAAGGGCCAGTGGTCGATTCAGTGACTTCCTTGATGGAGCGCGGTTGTTCACAAATAGGCTTCTTGAACAAGGGTATATCATCAAGGGTATATACTTATTCGAAAAAAGTCATTTTGACATTCAATGAAAAAGAAAATGAATGTCAAAATGAAAATTTCCGGATAAGTAAATGAAAATCGAATAAGTAAATGAATATCGAGAAGATAAATGATTGTCAAAAACTACTTTTTTCGAATAAGTAAATGAATATCGAAAAAGTAAATGAATATCAAAATGAAAATTTCCGAATAATTAAATGAAAATCGTATAAGTACATGAATATCGAATATCGAAAAAGTTAATGAATGTGAAAATGAAAATTGCCGAATAAGTAAATGAAAATCGAAAAAGCAAATGAATATCGAAAAAGTAAATGACTGTCATAATGACTTTTTTTCGAAAAAGTAAATGAATTTAAAAATGAAAATTTCCGAATAAGTAAATGAAAACCGAAATAGATGAACGCAACTTCGCCTTCCATAGGCAAATGAAAAACCATTAGTCATCATTTTTGTGAGGCAACAATCGTTACCATGACATTATGTTATTAAACACCTGACGTCAAAATATAATGTAAAAATCAATTTGGGGCGGCGTTCCTCGCACAGTTAATGTTTCCAGATGTTTCATGTCTTATTTTATGGAATAAATAGGTATGCATTCGATAAAAATTAAGATCAGGCTATTCTACACTTGGGAAAGAAATTCTACGTCTTTTCCTCGCGTTTCGCTACTCTCATATACACTTAAAAGGTATTTTTTGGTTTACAGGCTCTACTAGCAAACTAGTACACAAACCACTTGAGTCTACAGCTTTTGCACCCATGGACACACCAGGTAATTTTACAATTATGGGATGAGGTAGAAACTTGCAACAACTTTAACAGAGAATATATTGTTACAAAGAACAAAACAGAGCTACAAAGCCCTATCTTAACATAAAATGTGTATTAAGAACAGTGCAGTCTGTTCTCATTTTTTTAAAGTTTAGGTAAATTACTTAAAATGATAGAAAATATAAGCTGTTGTGACTCTATAGAAACACAGTTACAAAGCAGTGATAGAGTAATATAAGATGCAAGGCAAGATACTGAGATAAGTTCTTGCAATACCTTAGGTACGTTAATTCTTTGCAATTTTACATATACATTTGTATGTTCTTAGCAATCAAAACCAGTGAAACTCGGGAAGTTCTTAAAATGTAAAGTAGACAAATAAGAGAACGCTAAATTCCCTTCAAAGAGTCCACATCCACATCTTTTAATTCCTGTTGTGTCCCTTTTTCACAGAGAAATAAAATCCAATCGACATATTTTAAAAACTTCTATAATCAATGAAGGGATACAGGGTAAATGCACACGAGACAAGGTCTCTACAAAAATATGGTTTAAACAAGCAATGAAACAACGCTTTTAAAGTTACTCTTCATCTTGAAGCCACCTTGAGGCCTTCAACAATGACCTTTCCTCATTCCTCAAAGTAAATTCAAGACGTTCCCAAGCACAAGTTCGTCATATCGGGATCGTCAAAAAACATAAAATTATCTGCCAAAGTGTTCTTACAATCGCTGTCATCCATTGCCTGACGAAAAGACCAATAGAAGACAATCACAACATATAAACAAACAAAGAGCATTAGTTAGAAAACTTGACATAGTAAATTCATGAGATGTGGGCACAATAAACAGGTGGTCAGAATAACATTTTGCAAATACAAAAAAAATTTAAAATACTAATACACAAAATGTATTTGAAAGTATGATACTGTATCCATATGAAAAATTCTCTCAAGAACAAGTTCATCATAACTGAAATGCTTAGATAACATACATTTCTTGCAATTGGAATCTTTTTACTGATCCAACACTGCAGGAGAGATATTGGCGGATCCAGGGGGGTCCGAGGTTTGAACCCTCCTTTTTAATGACAATCATGTATTTTTTAATGAAAATCCTGGTGTTTTACAAAGAAATAGCCCAAAAATTTTCGTATCTTCTTCTGCTCGGCGAAATTCCCCTTCACTTCTCAATTGGACCCCCCCCCCCCTTTTCAGATTTTCTGGATCCGCGCCTGAGAGACAAATTCCAATCCTCAATAATCAATGAAATATTTCCTCCACTGGAATATATTTGACGAAAGGAACATTGGACCATTACACTTATGTTAACTCCAACTGAAGTAATTTAAAAATTTTAAACAGAATATGCTTGTTTTTAACATGAAGTATATGAAAAAATATACTTAACTCCCTTCATCGTGGTTTTGTCCTTTGCTATATTTGATATTACTGATTCGGATTTCGTTTGGTTTTATGCATTTAAAGCATATTTTGAAATTATGGATTTTCTTTCTTTGGGTTCTAGTGCTGCTGATGAGGAATAAATTTCCGAAATGGCCATACAGCTAATTAAAATTATTGCAGTTGGAATTAACATAAGTGTTATGATCTCATGTTCATTTACTCCATATCCTTTCGTAAAATATTAAACTTTAAATAAGTAACTGAGCTAGGTTATAAGGGTTCTTTAGCACAATTATTACTCTTTTTTCAACGGACTATCGTAATTCAAATCGGCACAATTTGTGCACCTTTTAAGCAAACCTGTCTTTCCACTCAGATGAGGTTTTAACATCTCTCATCGCATACAGTACTCTGCGGCTGATACAGTGACTAGGTCAATAGCGCTTGCTTACAAGTAAATGTAACCCATAACTTGAAGTCATCACAACAGAAGTTTTACGGTGGATATCAAGATCTTGTTGATCGCTATGAGATCTTTGTTTCAAAGATAACAACAGATATTTGCCTTCACAGCTAAAGTTGATTCCTCCGCTGGATTTGACTTTACTACCGGAGTCGATATGTTCAATACGGTGGTTCCGGCACCTGGATCGCTTTCAGGTGCTTCGGCTGCAGAGCTGCCGGGCGCGTCCCGAGTTGGTGGATAGGGGAATGCCCTGTTTATGCGGGGGTAGTCAGGTCATAATACGGAAAGCCTGACCACAAACGATTGTAGCTAAACTGTGTGGAGAAATACCACGTTTCATGCAGTAAAGACCCCTTAAGAGAGCAGATGCACTGGGTGTCGAATGGAAGGCTACTTTTCCTGCCCCTACCCTTTCTCTCCTTTTCCTGTGGCAATCAAAAGTTGCCCCGCTTGTCCCTCCACCTTTTTTTCTTTCTTCTTTTACCTAAAATTTATTGAATTGAATAACTTGTTTTCGTCCTGATATAAGTGAAATATTGCTCATAGGACGTTAAACTCTAACTTATCAATCAATCAATTCAATACGGTGGTAGGCTTATAAGCAGGAGATGCTTACTCTTTCAATGCAGTTGATCTCATATATGTTATTTTTGGTATATGCCGTTGATAATTGTTTATATCTGTGTCTTAAGTTTCTCTTTTCTGTGTCGTACTCATGTCATATATTCGTTTTTTAATATTCCCATTGCCCCTAAATTGTTCGTTTTTAGAATGGTTCTCACTTACTACGGTGGGTTATTTTTCATTTGGTTTAAAAATAAAGTGAAAAGAGAGCTGTAAAATGACATCTTATTTACAATATGTTGTCAATTTTCGCCATAGTACAGCTAAAGAGCTTCTTACCTCTACAGGCACCCTGCTGGGACTTAGATTAAATTTTTTGCTAATATTTGGTAATATTTAGACCATATGAATTCGAAAAAAAAAATGTTGACAATTTTTAACGTATATTTCATATATTTCGGTTAAAATCGCACTCGTGCAAGTTACAATCCAAAATATCCTGACTGGAATCATTTAACAAAATACTTGTGTAATCAAAACACACACTCTGTTTATATTTAACAACAGTCACAACATCAAGCTGACTGTACATGTATTAACGAATTAAAAAATATTTTTCTACTTGTTCACAATGGAACTTATTTAATTTAGGAATAATGTACACTGTGATTGCCTCAATTGTTGGAGCTGTTGTCACCTCAGTCATATTGTATCAGCTCTCTTCGAGAATGAATTTAGGCAGTGATATTGTTCGAACTGTAAGTAACAAATGATGTTATTTTGAAATTGACGTTATAATTAAATGGTAAACTTTAATTACAGGCATTGGCCCAAAAGTCGGAAAGTTTGTCTGTACTTTTGAGAAAGCAAGATATGGATATTATTCAACAGAATAATTATGTATCACGACCATTCTATTGCAAGAAAACAACATAAGCACATAGAAGGGCTTTACTGTTGGGATTGGATTGTTTCATACTGACTCATTATAGAAGGGCTTAACTGTTTGGTTTGGTGTGTCTAATACTGACTAATCATAGAAGGGTTTTACTGTTTGGGTTGGTTTATCTAATACTGACTCATCATAGAAGGACTTTACTGTTTGGGTTGTTGTGTTTTATACTGTCTCATCATAAAAGGGCTTTACTGTCGGGGTTGGTGTGTTTCATACTGACTCATTATAGAAGGGCTTTACTGCTTTGGTTGGTGTGTCTAATACTTACTCATCATAGAAAGGCTTAACTGTTTCGGTTGGTTTGTCGAATACTGAGTAATCATAGATGGGCTCTACTGTTTGGGTTGGTGTATTTTATACTGCATCATCATAGAAGGGCTTAACTGTTTTGGTTTGTGTGTTTATTACTTAATCATCATAGAAGGGCTTTACGGCTGACCACCCGTTTATTGTGCCCACATCTCATGACTTCATTTTGCCAAATTTTCTTACAATTGGCTCGATGAGTGCCCTGTGGTTGTTTAAATGTTGTGATCGTCTTCTGTCGTCTTTTTGTCGGGCAGTTGATGACAGCGATTGTAAGAACACTTCGCCAGTTATGTTTATGTTTGTTGACAATCCCGCATCCATGGATCATTAGGTTAAAAAGCATGGATGTAGCGTTGCTCGACAATTAGCAATGAATTCCGTTCAAACCGGTGGTAGCGGACGTCTTGAACTTGCTATGAGGTATGAGTTAAGCTCATTGTTGAAGGCCTCATGGCGACCTCAAGATAAAGAACAACAATCGTTGTTCCATTGCTTATTATTACCGTGTATTTGTAGAGACTTTGTCTCATTTGCATTTACTCCATATCCCTTCATTGTTAATTTACTGTTTGGGTTGATCTGTCGAATACTGAGTTTGGCTAAAACTAATTTATCATAGGAGGAGTTTACTGTTAGGGTTGTTTGTTAATATCGACTGAATATTAATGTCCAATTTTCATCACCGAGCATCTCCTCGACTTTCGAAGTCGAAGTATAACAAACTTTGATCAACACTAGCACAAACAACCAAATAAGAAACCCACACTTTTGACTTAAACTACCTTACTGTAAGGTTATGATGAAACATAATAATAGTTACTTATTTTTTGAGAATTATCGCCAGATATTAATTGTCCAAGGGATAGCCATATAGACTGACACGTAAATATGTCCAAGTTGTAACTATTCTGTCCATTTTACTCAGGAATATTTATACTGTTTAATAAAAGTAACCATAAAAATGAATAAAATACATTTTTATAGCAATGCATCCAACCAGCCTAAAATTCAAAGGCGAATAATCGATTTATATGTCGTAAAATGGGAGTCATTTTAAATGGATTGGTGGGTCTAATAGCAATTTGAAAGAAGCAAACATTCATGTAACCAAATATTGAAATAAGATGAATAAGAATATGCGTCCAGCGGACACAATGCCCCGCCTAGCACCTATTTTGAACAATGCTATATTTCATGATCAGTGAAGCATGAATTTGGTGGCATGGGAAAATATTTGTTATGTTTTTTTATTTGTATTCTTATGTGTATTCATATGATGTTTTATCATAATAGCATACATCCGTCACAGTAAAGAAACTTTAATCTCATACAATCCCCCTTTTCCACGATCAGTAAAGAATGGAATTGGTAGCATGGAGAAATTTCTATTATGATTTTTGTTGAATGACACCTTAATTTGTATTGATTTAAAGTTTAATGATGATAGCATATATCTTTCACAGAAAAGACCTCAACTTAAGGGTAAACCTCATACCATCCCTCTTTTTTCCATGGTCAGTGAAGCATGAAGTTGATTATTATGATTTTTGTTTAATAATACCCTAATGTGTATTTATACAAAGCTTCATGATAATAGCATATATTCTTCACAGAAAAAAACTTCAACCTAAGGGTAAACCTCATACTACCCACCTTTTATCAACATCATTGAAGCAAGAAGTTAGTAGCGAGGATAAATTTGCATTATTATTTTTGTTTAATTATACCCTAATGTATATGTATACAAAGTTTCATGATAAAAGAATACATTCGTCACAGAAAAAAAAACTTTATGTCCTTAGCTAGCTGTCAGTAACTGCGAGCATTTGTCTGGACAGTATCTGTGTATATTGTCTTCATTGTTTTATGTACTTTATTGTAAGGGTAATCCTCTTGATAAGTTGGACTTTTTTCTAGTTTGATTTTTACTCTGAGTCTTTTTGTGTATTTATTTTTAAGCCATTCACCACAAATAGGAGGAGGGTTTGGATCCAAGAAAACGAGTGTAACCCCACCACAATTTTTGCGCCTGTTCAAAGTCAGGAATATGTTGGTCATTGGCTTGTTCTTGTCATCTTATAAAATTTTAGTTTCTTGATATTTGGGTTATTGGATGTGATTTGTTTCCATTGATTTATTCACTTTTTTATCTTTTCGGGGCCATTTAGGGCTTACTATATGGTGTGAGGTACCTCACTGTGTTGAAGACCGTACGGTGACCCTTTGATGCTTTGTTTTGGGTCGATTTAACCTGGATATGGGATGTTGTCTCCTTGACATTTACCCCATTTCCTTTCTTTTTCATATTCAACCTAAGGGTGAACCTCATACTTCCCCTTTTTCCATGATCATTGAAGCATGAAGTTGGTAGCCGGGATACATTTTTATTACGATCTGTGCTTAACTATAACCTAATGTGCATTTATGCAAAGTTTCATGATAATAGCATACATCCTTCACAGAAAAAAAACAAAACAAACTTCAACCTAAGGGTAAATCTTACTTGGGACGTACGGACGGACGGACGAACGGACGGACGGACAGACCCGAACACTATATTGCCCCCTACTATCGTAGGCAGGGCATAAAAACTTCAACGATAATTATATTGTTAACATTGAATGCTCAACAAAAAAGTAGCATAAAAATCAGTAAATACTATTATATAGGTTTTTTAAACTAGTTTTTGAAGTATATCAAAGTTATAATTAACATCTCATTTATTTAAAAAAAAAACATGGTATTGTGAATACAATTAAAATCTATCAGTGTATACCGGAAAATTAAGAGGGGTCAATATCGTAATAAATTTGTCTGATATAACAATTATCTATAAATAGTTACTGAAGAATTATTCATTATCGTGATATATAGACTGACTACGACATTGATAAGGACCGAGACTGTGGCAAGAGTTTCCGTTGTCGAAGTCAATACCAATGTCCTAATGGGAAAATTTTATCTTTGGAATAAATACGAAATAAGTGTGAGAAACAGAACTTAAAGCCAGGTCCAAAAGGTCGTAAATAGTTATTATCTATTAAACACCGATAATGGCCTGATAGAAGTATAACTTGTAGAATACAAAAAATGACATACGGTCCTTTATCAGCCAATCGGAAAAAGAAATTTTTCACCAATATGAAATGAAATAAATTAATTAATACCATATCAAAGCCTATATCAAAATCAGAAAAGATCATTTACTCAAATTTAAAATAACGTAGGTAATTACAATTGTCAGATTATCCGATAAAATCTCTCTGTTCTTTGTATTTTAATGGTAACGACCACACAATTGATGGTTATTTGATGAATTTGTCATGTAAAATAGTGAATCCTGTCTAAACTTGAACCTTATATCTCTGGTAATGTAAACCTTAAACAGAATTTGAAGTCTTTTTTTTAATTCACTTTACTCTGCTCGATTGTTTAGATGTCACTTTAACAGTTTATCCTTTATCGATTACTTTCCGTCCGGGGAGGGGATTCGCAGTTTGACTCAAAATGGGTACGGATAACTGGCTGTCTGGGTGAGACTTTCGCAGTTTGTCTTTACATGTGATTTCTGTCCATCTGAAGGGGGCTTTTGCTATAGATTGGGATAACACTGCCCGACCACACATTGATTTATTATTGATATGGATAACTGTCCGTCTGGAAGAGCTTTCGCAAATTATCTTACTTTTTCTAACTGTCTAATTCAGTTTACTTTCGCAGTTAGTCTTAATATTAGTCTGGTCCAACTGGAGGGGCTTTCACGGCTTCTGTTAAGACTGGAATGGATTACTATAGTCTGGAGGGGGCTTTCACGGCTTCTGTTAAGACTGGAATGGATTACTATACGTCTGGAGGGGGCTTTCATGGCTTCTGTTAAGACTGGAATGGATTACTATACGTCTGGAGGGGGCTTTCACGGCTTCTGTGAAGACTGGAATGGATTACTATACGTCTTGAGGGGGCTTTTACGGCTTCCATTAAGACTGGAATGGATAACTATACATATCTGGAGGGGGTTTTAGCAGCTTCTGTTAAGACTGGAATGGATAACTATACGTCTGGAGGGGGCTTTCGCATCTTCTGTTAAGACTGAAATGGATTACTATACGTCTGGAGGGGGCTTTCGCAGCTTCTGTTAAGACTGGAATTGATAACTATACGTCTAGAGAGGCTTTCGCAGCTTATGTTAAGACTGGAATGGATAACTATACGTCTGGAGGGGGGTTTCGCAGCTTCTATTAAGACTGGAATGGATAACTATACGTTGGGAGGGGTGTTTTGAAGTTTGCAAAAAAAATATATATATATTGACATTTATATCTATCTATCTTGAGGAGACTTAAATAATCTGTCTTAATATTTGGATATATACCTGTCCCTCTTGAAGGAATTTTCACAGTTGTGTAAATACTGGTATGGATTATTTCTATTGAAGCAAAAGATTACTGAAAGCCATATCGACAGTCTTGTAGAAGAATTGTCATATGGGAATGAAGACAACACAAAAGAAAAAGTCAAATGGATAAACATACCTCCCTTGTCTCACAAGGATTTGATATTTTAGATTTATTATGTTAAATATGTGAGTATTATTATATTTAGTTCTTTACAACATGTACAAACGGGTGAGTAATCCTATAACCTGACATTAATACACATAATTAAAAAAATCAAAATAAGAATGGTGTTAAAGCGGGATCAGACTAATTAACCAAAATAAAACAGTCAAAGTTGGGTAAATGGCAGGGTAGAATAATGATACTGACTCAATAACTAAACGCAAACCATAACATTGAGCAAACCGTAAGAAAATGTCAAAATTATTACTGGAACTAAAGTACTGCGTTGGCTTTAAGGCATAACATAGAAATCAGAGTGTAGTGAAATGCTAAGGTAATAAAATAAATAAACAAGTGAAATGATTATCTGGTTACGATTGAAGTCAATACAGAGAGATCAGGCTGAAGTGAAACTTGCAGTCATTGTTAAGAGATCAGGGTGTAATGAAAAATAAAAATTATAAACTGTGTAGTTTAGAACTGGTTGGGATATACGTCATTAAAGAGACCTTTTAGTGTATTGAAAAAAAAGGTTGGGTAATAATTATAAACTAGTGCTTGGTGGGTAGAAGTTATTTAAGAAACTTCTAAGTGTACAGAAACAGTCGGTAAGGTAGTAGTAATAAACTAGTGAAATAAAAGTACTTGATGCAATGGTATTTATCACAGGAATCTTATAGTGTAGAAAACGCTAGGCTGGATACTGATCATACACAAGTGCACATTTGAAAAGTATCTGGTGAGGATGGCGTCATCACGAAGAGTTTAGATTGTAGTGAAACGCCAGATGGGGTAAAAATATAATAAACTAATGTACTTAAGTACTGGGTGGGTAGACTGAAAAAGTCGGTTTGTTAATAATAATAATAATAACAAACTAGTGTTACGAAAGTACTCGATGGGATGGAAGTTATCACAGGAATCTCATAGTGTATTAAAATTGATCGTAAACTATTGTACAGTTGAAAGGTATCTGGTGAATGGCGTCATCACGAAGAGTTTAGCATGCAGTGAAACGCAAGCTACCATCATAATTATAAACAAGTGGAGTAAAGTAGTGTGGGATTAAAGTCTTTACAGATAGCTTAGGCAATAAATCATTACTGGTATATTAAAGCACCCCTTCTAATATAAATACAGTCCGGCTGGACATGTGAAAATTGGTGACCTAGATATCTTAGAGAACTTATATATCCTAACAAATGGTCCAACATTTCGAGAATCAACTTTGAGGATAATTTCAACTTCAATATTTAATTGGATGAAGTTGAGGGTTATGCTAGGAGGTGGGCAAAGAAAGAGTGAATCATCGAGGAAATCCAGCAATCCATGAATATTTGAAAATTAAATCGTTATAAAAAACCCTTCCAAACCTCAAAGAAAACTACCCCAGCTTTGTCCCTGCAGACAATGTCTCTAACAAAAGGATGTTCATAATTAAGTACTACTATCTTGACTGTCTTGTTAACGAGATAGGTACAGATAGTCCATTACCTACTGATACTTTACTTATACTGCCAGTACGATATGGTTGCATGTGAGTGTAATTTTCGGCCATTGTAAGTATTTACTGTTATCTTTTCTATATTGATTATAGTCATCAATTGGTTTATTGCTGACTATCACCATGAATATATACATTAAGGCGAAAGCCATTACATCCACTCTGCTATATACGATACATCATCGCAGCTGATTTGCACTGGATCATATACATCATGCTCTTCGTTACAACCCTAAATTAAACCTACGAGTTGTTATCACCCGGTAACTCAAAGCTATATTACAATATCTTAATTTTTGCAAATTTCGTTGAAAACTAAGGAGTATTTCCCTCATGCAAAGCTCTGGTCTTAGCTGATTTTGGATTTACATTTTGATCATATTGGTTATTTATTCTCTATCAATTTTCAAACATCTTTGAGTTGATGGTCTTCCAAACGTTTAGATTTTATCTGTACTGAAGAGACGTAAGTTATCGAAATTCGCATATGCAGAATTTAAATTCCCAGTAACCTCGGAATTTATTTATTACACAGTCTAGGCGGCCGAATGCTGTAAGGCGATGGACGAAGGGCAGGTGATGTTGCGATAGATGTCATAATAGCGATGGTTCGACTCCCAAAGCGGGAACTACCAAAAATTTGCTAATGAAAGTTTTGCCGTTCTAAAAATGTTGGGCTGATCATAGAACGCAAATATAAATAATTTCTCAATCGCAGTATAATGTCCTACGATATTATCATTGAAAATGAAGCATATAGAGTTTTCACATAGTTCAGATAACTATATATGTATATACAAATTTTAAAGCGTTCACATTTAAATCTCTATTTTTTTTACAGTTGACTCTATCATGTTTTATGTCTTTCTATAGCACATGTTGTTGTACCACTGAATAAAGCGAAGATGCTAAGATTTCTTTTGTGCAATTAATTTCTGTTTAATTTTTCACTGTTTCAGATATGTGCCCCTTTTTATTCATAAATGATCAGGAATG
>MJUU01055855.1:80012-100149 GCA_002080025.1 Modiolus philippinarum
AAAAAAAGCAAAAAAAAAAACAAACAGAAAAAAAAACAAACAGAAGAAAAAAACAAAATAAAAAAAGCAAAAAAAACAAAAAACGAAAACAAAAAATAAAAACAAAAAAAAACAAAAACAAAAAACAAAAAAAGACAAAAAAACAAAGAAAAAAAAACAATCAATACATTTCTTGAAAACAATTGGTGATAAATTATCTTTTATTTTATAATTTGTTAAAAAAATAAATTCTTTTAGCCTGAATTAGGTAATTGATATATAGTCCAATCACACTGGCTCATATTTTGCCAACCTCAAACTAATTGCACTAAAGTATTTTATGTTTATTTGTTTGTTTTACGTGACAAAAATCGAACAGCATATTCAAATGAAGAAAACTCGCAAAGCTGGACATTGTAAATATAATCAAACAGGCAGAAGTAAGAAAAAAAAATTGAAAATTATTTGTTTAATTACAGAGTAGTTATAAACATATAGACATGTCTTACAAACCGAAAATTAAATTCGGTATTCACTTCTCTCTTTTGGAGACCTAAATTACGACAGGAGCAAACAGCAACTCCTTGCTCTTCTATTCTTCAAACATCATTTCTTGACCATCATCGTTCGGCATGCACATGTCATTGAAAAGTCTATGTTTTCTAAACAATTTTTACGTTAAAACTTTTTCTCTTTTTTTATAGTCTATCAGCTAGCTTATGAAAAAAAATTGCTAGATTCCCCGGTAGACAACATTTTTTTCTTCCAAATCTGTTCAGTTATACTAGATCTAAAATTTTTCGGATGTTATACTCTACGGAACCTGCCGAAAAATGGTACAACAAGGGGCTCTTTAAGGGTACGTTATATCAATTAAAGCCTTTTAGGAACATATTTATTTCATTGAAGATCAAAGTACCCTCATTTAGGTATGTTTTTTTAGATTACTTTATTATCTGAACTAAAATGACGTAAGAAAAAAGTTCGCAAACGGGCAAGCTGACCTGCCCTTGTAGACAAGGGAAATAACTTCGTTCAATTCCAATGTCATGTTTTGTAACGCCTGGGGAACGCCCTCTTGACGGTTGTTTTTTTAAGATTTAAGGCAGACATATACAAACAAGACAACACAAGTTGAAGCCCTATTAATTTGTATGGAAATACTCCTTGAATCATGGGGGTCCGGGGGAATTGGAAGGGGGCTTACAACGCAACTGAAGCTAATTTGTAAGATATCAATGGAACAGAATTCCGTTAAAGAAGGGCGTTAAGGTCAAGGGTCAGGCTGCAACCAACTCATAGATTTTTTTAACTTTCGCACAGAGCTAGATATAAGCACGTGGATACAATATAATAAAAAAGCACCGACTTCGTTTTCATTTTGTACAGCTGTATGAAAAATGACCGTTTGAATCATCTATACTTGGAATTCAAGATTTTAATGTACACATTTGTCGCTTTTTGAATTATATGTTTGGTCTTACTGGATCCAGAGATTGTTTAAAAACGCTATGTTATAATTTTTCTTAGAATGAAAAAAAATGTATAAAAATATGGGATCACCGAATTCGTTTTCTCCGTAGAAACGTCACAGTTGTCAACTTCAATGAAAAATACGGTGAAAAACGCTTTCATCGGAAATATATTCTAACGATGTACCGATCATATGAAATGAAAAAACTGACGTTTTAGTAAAACATAATGACAATTTAATATTTAAAATAATACTTATTTATATTCTATTGAATATTCAACTAAAATATATAGAGTTAATGTAAACGAGGCTACAGCTGAACTTATTTTTGAATAGGCAGTTAGGTCCTTTCGGCAACCGTATGCCCTGAAAGTAACGCAATAGCCAAGCTGTGAAATGCGGAACAAAAATAAATAAAGGTGTAACTATATAGCCAAACGAGGAGTTCTGATTAAATATACTAATTTTCACCTGAATAAGCAATGTGTAAATTCGAGAAATATATAGTATTATGGGCATTTTTTAACAAAGATGATTGACGCAAATAATTTTTGTCTTTTATCAATTTCGGTGTTCCATTAAAAAGTTCCGAAAGAACCGATGATAAACCTTCCTTATTGTTTCTTTTGTACGCTGTGTTTGCTGACCGTAAGTGGGTCATTTGTCGACCGGACTTTGCTTTCTTTCTTGGCTTCGATTTGGAAATTACAAATGCATGTATTGCAGCAAAAGATGACAATCGGACATTACATTCATTTGTTTCCTTTAAGCCATCTTGGACTTATTTTATAGAACAACTATGTCTAAGAAGGCATATCGTGTAATGTTGAAATGGATAACTTATTGTTTTAACGACTGTACATCCCCTATGGCGTTGTATACATCATACGTCATTTGGAGAACATCTGAAACAAAATTTTACCTTGATACTGTTTGCGGGTAAGAGGAGTAACACATACCAAGGATTTAAATTGGTTTTGTCTGAGGGTTAGAAAATGACACTAACCAATCAGCTACCGACAGATCTTTCAACGCCAGTTTGCCTCACTTATAGTGTTGACGATTGTCACTAGTGGAGCAGGACATTTTTACCCTCCAGGAGCACCTGATGTCACTCCCGGTTTTCATATGAGTTCACACTATGAGTGCCTTAGTTCTTAATGTTATCTTCTTATTTCCGTGCATTGTAGCTATCTCACGTCCTTGTTTTGTCTTTGTTTTTCTCTGTTGCCATTTTTGCCATGTCTTTTGACTTCGATTTTTGTAGTCATCGCTTCCCTTGTTTTTTCGGTATTCTACAGCCGTTGTTTTTGTTTCCGGGGGGAGGATGGCAGTCTCTGAAAAGGGAGAGTGTATAAGCAAATCCCTATCATTTAGTTTTAATTAATAAGGTCGATGCAATCGGTCGCCTCTAATTTTTTATCAACAGACTCGCATCAAAAGATTTTCAATTATGCGCAAATAATATACAGTTTTCCTGTAGCCAAGTGATAAAATTTTCCAGACTTTCTTTCTTTTAGTCCGTCAAAATATTCGCTATTCCTTCACAATATGTTCCCGTGCCGGGTGAAGCCTGTAACCTTTGATGCGAAGGCCGACATTTTTTGTAGGTCGGAAGTACTTGCAGAAACGCCGTTGTCCTCTTTAACAGCAGTAAGCTGGATTATATCTGTATTTGTACCAGTAAACATAAAAGATAGTTTGAATAATCGCCCTGTACTAATATTGTTTTTGCCGTAACAAGTCGCCATATCACTAGTCATGTACATTATAAATCAAAAATAATAATAATAATTATAATAATGGGACAAAAAAAAGAACAACAGGAAATACATTTGGTACCACAAATTTAATAATTACATAAAACTAAATACGGGACTTGACAACCAACTACATACACACTAGAACCACAATAGATATAATAAATAACGTAATACCGAAGTTCCTGTGAATTTAGTTTCTGCATATGACCATTCGATAGCTTATGACTCTTCAAAGCAGACCAAATCGAAACATTTAGATCGGTAAACCAAAATTTGTGTATAAGCTGACAGAGAACAAATCACAAATAAGATATAAAAAGAAAAGCCAAAATCAGCTAAAGAAAGAGATATGCAAGAGGGAGATACTCCTCAGTTTTAGACGAATTTTTTCTCTTCAGTCTGTTTCACTTCCTTTAGATAATGGAAATTTTACAATTTCTCCTTTATTTGGAAACCAATTTCTCTAAAATTTTACATGTAGATCAAGAATGGCTATACATAACTGAAAAATGACACCTTTACGATAAAAAATATGCAAAGACCGCTGTGTGCATGTGAATTTTCCTTGTTTTTGTAAGACGGGTTAAAAATTCTAAGTGTTGGATTGTTTCTATTTTGAGGGCGAACAGGCAGGAAATTTGATCAATGGGCAAGATACATAAGGTTAATACTAGATTACCTGTCGACTGGTAAACAGTATTGTTAAACCTTAAAATATTTCCCTTATATAAATGCATTTGGAAAAACATCCACAATTTGTCAAACCAACAGTTTCAGTCTGTTGACCGAAATCGATCTGTTGTCCACTTGCCTCATTTTGATTGGTTCAAAAATATTACGCCCATATCACATGATTTCCTGTCGTCTGCATAACCAAATTGGCGGCGTGAATTGTATTCAGATGAAATGGGGCGTATTAATTGAACATGAAAAGGTATAACAAAACAGTTATAGACTGGATCCTCAAACAACAGCTGTTTTGTTTGACCCTCTCTGGCTTCGTGCAACAGTTCAGTCTTAGGGTCAAACAAAACAGTTGTTGTTTTCGGACCCAGTCAATAACTTAAATATTACCCATGTCAGATGAATCCATTCTCCGTGACAATCGCGCGCGGTAAATATTTTCCGTATAAACATCATAAAGATTTTGAACAAGAATATGTGTCTAACGGACACAATGGACCGCCTCACAACTCTTTTGAAGAATGGTATATTTCGTGACCAGTAAAGCATGAAGTTGCTTTCATGGAAATATTCTTATTATGATTTTAGTTTGATTATAGACTAATAGGTATTTAATAAAATTCAATGATAATAGCATACATCCTTCACAGAAGATCAACCAAAAACTATCCCCCTTTTCCATGACCAGTGAAGCATGAAGTTGGTTACATTGGTAAATATTTATAATATCTTTTATTTATTTATATCCTAATGAGTATCTATATAAAGTGTAATGATAATAGCATACATCCTTTACAGAGAAAAAACTTCAAACTGAGGTTAAACCCCATACATACACCCCTTTTATCCATGATCACTTAAGCATGAAGTTGGTAGCATTGATAAATTTTAGTATGATTTTTGTTTAATTAGATCCTAATGTGTATTTATGTAAAGTTAAATGATAATAGCATAGATCCTTCACAGAAACAAACTTCAATCTGTGGGTAAACCTCATACTATCACACTTTTTCCCGTGATCAGTGAAGCATGAAGTATATTGCATGGGTAAAGTTTTGTTATGATTTTTGTTTAATTAGTTGCTAATGTATTTGGGTTCTAGTGCTGCTGATGAGTAATAAATTTCCGAAATGACCATACAGCTCATTAAAATTATAGCAGTTGGAGTTAACATATGTGTTATGGTCTCATGTTCTTTTAATACATATCCTTTCGTAAAATATTTAATACAGTAGTTTGTCTTTTATTGCAGTGTGGAGTTGGTAAAACAATTTCCCGTGGTAGAGATGTATGCTCTTTATTATTCCTAGATATGGTGTACTTGTACATGAGATAATATCTCATGTGTACACTTTGTTAATTTACTATTATCTAAATATATGTTAATTCATAAACCGAAGGATTAACTCCCTCCATCGTAGTTTTGTCCTTAGCTATATTTGATAATACTGATTATTCGGCTTTTGTGTGGTTTTATGCATTTTAAACATTTTTTAAAATTATGGATTTCCTTTGTTTTGGTTCTAGTGCTATTGATGAGGAATAAATTTCCGAAATGGCGATACAGCTCATTAAAATTATAGCAGTTGGAATTAACATATGTGTTATGGTCTCATGTTCATTTACTCCATATCCTTTCGTAAAATATTTTGTAAAGTTTAATGATAATAGCATACATCCTTCACAGAAAAAAAACCTTCAACCTTGGATAAACCTCATACTATCACACTTTTTTCCCGTGATCAGTGAAGCATGAAGTTGGTAGCATGGGTAAAATTTTATTATGATTTTTGTTTAATTAGACGCTAATTTGTATTTATATAAAGTTTCGTGATAATAGCATACATCCTTCCTAGAAAAAAACTTAAACCTGTAGGTAAACCTAGCTTGGGACGGACGAACGGACGAACGGACGGATGGACGGACGGACGGACAACCCGAACACTATATGCCCTCCTACTATCGTAGGCGGGGCATAAAAAGCTTTTTTTTCCTCACAAGTATACATTTTGCTGATAAATAATTACTGAATTTAGAAGTGTACGGTTTTACATAGTCGTGCCAAATTTTTAGCCGAAATATACAGCAATGCAGTCAGCAGAAATCAAAATCCATTATCTAAAGGAAGTGAAACCCCGGGGGGTGTAATTCGGTATATTTTCAGGTAGGTATGTGCCAAGTCGATCTCGAAAATATACCCCGAATATATATACTCAGGTGCGTAAAACATACCCCAAATTTATATAACTGCACTAAATTTAGGACCCTTATATATTAAAATACCATTGGTTTATCATGAAAATTATAAAAATCAAAGAAACAAAGCATGAAATATGTGAAATATTGTACATTTAAAGAAAATTAATCACAATAATGCTATTGTCTCATAAAAAATGCCATTTTGCGTTTTTGGTTACCAAAATTAAAGAAATTATTTTTTCTATATGCAAATTTATATGCAACTGGTTTGAAAGCACACCCAAATTTATATATTTCATGCAAAAAACCATACCCGAATTTTTGGCACATCCCTGTATACCAAAATAATGGAAGTTACCCATCCCCCCACCCCCCGGGAGTGAAACAGAGTTTAATTTCGATATAATTTTTGTAAATTTCCACAACAAAAAATTCGGTTTTCTGGCACCTAATTACTGGCTAAATAAGACATCCAAATTACTACAACTTTTCTCTCTGTTCTAAGGAATTAACCTAATCCGCTGCAATAATGTAAGTCAGGTGTGATGGTAACATTTGGGGGGGATAAATCGTTTTTTCAGATTCAGATAAATATGATATTTTGTAAGCAAATCGATAAAGAAGTAACATAAGAAAAAAAATGATAAGTTGATGATCTTTTTTTAAATATAGCCTAAGTGATTAAAAGTTTGGCGAGAAACTGAACCCCTCTGAATTTTTCATAGGTTCAACATAAGTAGATTTGACCATAAATAAATGAAACAAAATAAATAGGATTTAATGATTTTTTTTTACTGAATGCTCATATAGATGTATAAATTAAAATTGTTGATGCCTTTTTGTAAGTGATAAATATAACCGGGGACAATCAGTCAGTTGGAGAGAAGTTTTTATTACAAATATTATCCTTAGAACAATATTCCTAGTAAATGTTATGTCTGGAAATATCTTCTTAGGAGCTACTTCGTTTGCACACATTTTCCTGGTGAACACGTTTTACTGTTACATTTACATGTACATGGACAACTTTATTCTATATTTAGATTAGGTAGAATCGATGATAAACACGGACGTGATAGAAGACACCAGTGATGGTCGCTTTCGTTTTCAAATTCGTTGTTAACATAGATATCTCAAAATAGAGTTTCTGAAAAGGTTTTTAACTGTTTTTTTTTTTTTATTTCGTGCTTCACTGAACTTGGTTATACTACTGACTTTAATGTCAGATGTCGCAAGGTATCGCTCAATCAATTTTAATGCATTGCCTTTGGACTGATCAGTAATTTCAGTGGCCGTGCAAATTTACGTCTTTTTTTCTATTTTTTTGTAAAATGCAATCTTTAGTCTGTAATGTAATTGTCTATATCTGCATTCTATATGGTCTATATGGTCCGCCAAAGCAAACATTGAATATATATAAAGGACCTATACAGCTACAGTTATTCTTGGCAGAACAAATTCGCCCCTAAATTCACATTCTTCCTGTCAAACGAGTTCCCGTCAGAAGTTTCAATTTATGGTGTACCGGAGGCAACTCGGGTGAAAAGTTACGTGCTTTGCGCCGTTACAGGCCCCTCGTTCTATCACAACGCGGCGCTTTATGCCTGTATCTTTCCTTAAATAAATTAATTAATACTATCCTTCGTAAAAAGAGTAATACATCTGACATGTATGTTAAACACCGTTTTGCTTTTAAAGGACCACATGACCTAATCCTATCCCTCAATTGTGGTAGGTCCCAATCTTATCGATGAGCTCTGAATTGCTCAGTAAATTTACTGCATTTGTCCGCTGCATATGTTTGTTACAAGTCCCCATGCCGATTTCCTTTATGACTCCTTCACTTAACGACACCTGATTAATGTGACATGTGATATATAGGACATCCGGGCTTTTGGTTCCGCATGAATACGTTCACTACATCGTAATAAACTAACCACATAACATAATGAAGTTAATACACAACATAATAAGGTTACCACATAACATAATAAGGTTACCAAATAACATAATAAAGTTTCTACATAACATAATGAAGTTACTACACAACATAATAAGGTAACCAAATAACATAATAAAGTAACACCATAACATAATTCAGTTAATAAATGACATGTTATAGATATCTACAAAACACAGTAAAGTAACTTCATAACATAATAAATTAACAACATAGCAAAATAAAGTTTTAACATAACATAATAAAATTACTATATAGCGTTATGAATAAACTACAAAACATCAGCAGGTTACCACATAACATAATAAAGTTACTACATAACAAAATAAAGTTACGACACAACATCATAAGGTACCCACATAACATATAAAAGTAACAAATAACACAATTAAATTCCTTCATAACATAATGAAATAAATATACAACTCGATTCTGCGATATGTTTTGTCGACATCCGTAGTGAGATTTTTCCCAAAAATTGTGTGAACGGCTTCATCAGTGTTCCGCTTGCTATGTATTTTAAGTGTCTTGATCTTTTCTTATTTGTACCATTTCCGCTGATCAATACAAGCGAATCTTCTTTTCTTTAGATGTAGCCATTCTGTTTCTAGTGATGCTGATGACGCTGTCACGCGACAATGTTACATAGCAATTTGATTGGACGATATAAAGACGGGATTTCCCTTTTTCTAAAAATATGTCGCGCGTGACGTTTCCCGCGGTGAATATCTTTTTCATGGAGTGAATATCCTTTCTATCGAGTGAATATCCTGTTTTATTCATTTTAATGTCAATGCGTTTTTACCATTAGTATTTTTAATGATTTTATAGAATAACAATTATTATCTCATTTGCGTATTGAGCTTACAGCGAATAGGCCCTTGTTTGGCGGTTGACAGTGCAACCGAGTTCCTTGCTCCAACCGTCATGTTAGCATAATTTGCTGCTTCAAGGACATGCCAGATAACTGTTTTATTTACTTAGATAAGAACGCGTTAAGGGGTTTCGGACTCATCACTTGTGTATCCCATGTTTGCTCAAAATGAATTCTTTCACCTACCATCTGTGTATCCAACGGTGGCGTTAATATATGCAAATTTGTTTATCTGAATGCTGATTTATTTGTTGATTTACGCAATATGCGACAACTTATACGTTTCATTTCTGGGATAAACAATCTTTAATAGGTCTTATCATGCTTTTCTCTAATGATATGTCAAGTTTAAACCGGTTTTGACCCGTTAGATAAATTTTCTTTATTCAACGTTTGTTGAATAAAACCCCGTGATATTTTCCGCCAAATCTATTCTGAATACAATTCTCGGTGTTTATCGTTGATCATTTGAGAAAAAGATTACACCACCTTATCCCGATTATTACCATATTTTATCCACTCTCGATAGTTAAATTTAAAAGTTTTAAAATGCTCGGCAAGCCTCGCATTTAAAATTTAAAAATCTAACTATCTCTATTGGATAAAATATGGTAATGAACGGGATCTTGTGGTGTAATCTATATATATATTATCTATATCTTGAACAGTGAATATCCGATATTATCTACATTGTATATGTTGGATATTAAATACCTAACTACTAATATGTTCAACTATGAATCAAAGTCATATCCTACTATTGTTTCTGCTCATTTGAGCTTTACTGTTTTTTACTTCCTTTATAACGTCGCAAACTTCCCGGGAAATTGAGCTTTAAGGTTTTGTAATATTCATTTATGACGTCGTGATTTTTTTCGAGTAGTTGGACCGACGTATAAGGGTTTAATTTATGTTCTAACGGTAAAGAATAAAAGGATACATTCAAATTATATGCTCTGCAGACAACTTCATTAAATAGTTTGCCAAGGGTTTAATTATTATCAATATTATTGACAATGTCAATTTCAAAGACAACATCTTCAAACTTTTCTCAAAAATAAATAAAGTCAAATGAATTAAGAGTAAATGCATGCCCTTTTTGTGTATAACACCTTTTGATTGTTTCCACACTCACAAAGCAAGAAGAAATTGAAAATAAGCATAGGAAATAAAATAAAATTCATTTTGCAAAACGACGAAAGACTTCTTAAGTGTTAATATAAGGTAAATGTTTCTATTTGTCTTTTTTTTTATCCTTTTGGGTTTCATACTTTTATGTCCCGTAAACGCACGTTTTTCGCAGTTGTGCATGTATATCATGTATATAGCAATATAATGCTTGGCTAAAAAATACTTGGCTACATTTTATTACATATTCGTACAAAAAAAATCATGTAAATTGTGATTATATACTGCGATACAATTTTTTTAAAAATGCTATCGGTATGAAGAAAAACCTGCCATAGTCTTCCCACCATTTTCGGTCTTTACATAATTGTTGCAAATATCTTTTTCCCCGATTCGGTGACCCTATTATTTTATTTCCTTAATCCGTTGTATAGGTTAGACCCTATCTTCTGTGAAAATATTATCAAATTATCATATTTCAATTTTTTGCGATCAGCGATTTTGTCGTATTGTGAGTACCTGACAAAAACTGCGGGATTTTTAAAATTGTGCCGTTTATACCAAAACTTGCATATCTTTTATTTTGGTGTAACATATTGTTTTTCTACACACCATTTAACATTGCAAATATTTTAGTCCATTCGAAACCTACAATATAGTGAAAATATTGGCAATATAGTATATAATCAATACCTAATTCAAAGCTTTCATCACTATGAACAGAAAAAAGTACTGTCCATACCAGGAACAGTGATTTTTTCACTGTCATTCACTGTTCTCTGCTGTGGTAGTACTGTGAAATATTTATTAAGTACTGTCAAGAACTGTGCCAATCGGGGACAGTTATTAACAGTAATACCCAAGTACTGTGAATAACTGTCCAGTATTGTAACAGTTACACACAGTGCATGACAGTCTTCACGACTACTGTCATGCACTGTCCCGGATTGTTACACTACATGTCAGTTATTGACAGACAGTATTTGGTGTTACTGTCATGCACTCTCCTTGATTGTAACAGTGCATGACAGTTAGCCACAGTATTTAAAATAACTGTGTTGCACTGTGGCGGTTTGTGACAGTGCAACTCAGTTAATAAAAGTGATTTTTTACCGTATATATACAAGTTATTGCCTTTTATCTATAATCAGCTAAAATTTTCAAAATCAATCTATTTTTATAGATAAATTGTAAAAGTGTTCATGGATATTTTTTTTTTAATTTTAATGTATTAAAAAAAATAAGTATTTTTTTTATCTTAAGATTAACTCGATTGCCAACATTTATTTTACAAAATGTTTGTTTGTTTGTTTTGTTTTTTAAATTTCCAGCCGCAATTTGCTGATAGATAGAACGATAACATAGCGGTTACATACGAAACTTCATGACATTTAAAATTTCTGGTGGTGGTCTCAGAAATATCTGCATTCATATGTTATTTACTTATTCAAAAGGAAAGTTTTGCGTTTATTTTATTAAACTTGTCAGCACCATAAATATATGTATATCCGATATTTAATTGCTTTTAAGGGTGTGTGGTTTTGGCGATTTCGCCTACAAAAAATATTCGTTTTCATTTTTTCACATCAATTGTCACATCAAAATAATTTATTTGCATTTGCATAAAAAAAAATTCTTTAGTTCTTCAAATTAAAATTAAATTCCACTTTTACTTAGAAGTAGGTTTGGAATATCTATTTTAGAAAGATTAAGCAAGATTAAATTATTCATTTACAAAGTCCCCCCNCCCCCCATTCCACCTGAATATGAATATCAAATCGTCAAAACCTTAGCAGCCAAGATAAGTTTAGTATTTCACGAATTATTTCTTAATTTTGCTGATTACAGGTCAAAAACTTCACGGTCATTTTCCCAAAGCATAGTTAAGTTAGCTCGAAAACCGACTTATAAAAGTTTTTTACTGTATTAAGAATTATTATCTAAAAGGAAATGATTATCTCCATTCAAAATCGTACATGCATACAGATCTGACGGAGTGTTTATAATCTGCAAAGGGATATGAATATTTTTTTTCTATTTAGACGTCGACAAGAGTGTCTTGTTTTGCGGGTTCTATGGTGAATGTATAAGATTGTTGTCTGATGTACATTTACTCCATATCCCTTTACGTGTACACAACAAAAATACATCAAAACCAATTCGCGATGTGAATTATAAATTGCCACGCTAATTTCTTTATTTACAAAGAAGTATGATCATTAAGGCGTGAATTTGTTCCTATGTTGAGTCATTTTCAGAATATGCTCAGATGCATGTTGCCGAAAATCGAGTAAAGTGGTCTCTAGTAAATTTACTTCTTGAAAATAAAATCAATATATGCTACACTTGTATCTTTTCTAGATTATTAGCAGTCGAACATTGCCGTGAATAGCTTTTTGTGTCCATTTTAGCTATTTTGCAGTGTGTGAGAGGATAGTCACTACACAAATACACCAAAAACCAAAACATTTTTTTTTTGTTACGAATGAATAAACATATGCAGAATTTAAATTCACAGTAGCTTCGGTATTTAGTTATTTGGCCTTCCAAACAGCAGTTAGTTTTTTTTCGGTTCTGGATGTCCTATACAACGAATTTCAACAAAAACCTAAAGAAAAACCGTCAAAATTGTATATAAGTGGTAAGTTCAGTGGCTGAATCTGTTATCTAAATGTATGAAAATGCATTCGATTTGATTTTGTTATGACAGTGTATGTAACAGATGACCTGTTACCACAGTTCATTTGGTAAATGTAGTGAATTTCGTGTCGAATGGTGTAGGAAATTATCTCAAATATAGACCTCGTTTTTGGGTAGAAATAATAATGCAAAATATTTTAGTTTTTTATATAGAAGTGGATATCATATACTCATTTTCCTCAAACAATGTCAAACAACAACACTGAGAACCACTTATGCACCATTTAGATAGCATTGAATTATCTGTTGTACAAAAAATTCAAAAATATTGAGCCTTTGTAAAGAAGCATTATTTATACAACTAGTAAACTATAGATACTATGTATTAATGTATTAGCAACATCCATTAAATGCGGAAAAAATAACAAACCAATTGAAAAAATATTGTCTTCACAGAGCAGGCAACAGTTTTCGTAAATTTTACTAGGGTACTTACCGGAGTGTGTACTCCAGGTTATAGGTAGCGATTAATTTATCACTTTGAATAGATATGATATGTTCATTTAGTGGGTATCATACCTATCTTAAATTTTATGTGTCAGAAATAAACAATAAATATGTATGTAAAAATGCTCTCCTTCATTATCTTGATGTTAAATGAATAGCTGTCCTTTGTATATCTTATGTGGTTTACTGAGATGCATGACAGGGAAAATATGAGAGTAGAGCTCTACTCCAGAGAAATTTGTTAGAAAGAAATTAACAACGTAGGCTATACATTTTGCTCCTATGTCCTTGGCTATTATATGTCTGATATATCTAATCAAGACTTGCCAGTACAGCTCCATGTACATGTAAATCATGACTTGGTGGACACTAAAACCATTTTTAAAATATCTAAAAAAAGGTCATGCTATCTGATTTTTAAGGGGTGCTTTGATTGGAACTGAGTATGAAATTTAGTTGCCTTGATTTTATTCAAATCTTCAGTTCAGTGCACAAACATTCTGTGCATATTTTGCATTCACTAGGCTAGCACCCTTTGTAAGTTTGTTGAAATAAATAACGTTTTCTTGGAAACAAACACACAAATTTGACTTTATTTAGCCAAGGACCATTTAAACACATGTAAATCGATGTCTCCTATTTAGTACAGGTAATCAAAAATACTTGTTTTATGATCTTGTTAATTTGACACAGCTGTAATGTTGATTGAATTAATAAACAATTTTCAACTGTACACACGTGTAGTATTTTCAGTAAATGACCATATTCATAGATGTGTTGGTGTACAAACTCGTGTGCTGTGTTGTCAATAATTATGCATATGACATGACTTGCATTTTGAAGTCTAAAGTAAAGATGTTTAGTTTTCCGTATAAATGCTCTGTTAATATGAAAAAAAATACAAAGATCATATCGTTTACTCTATAATACTACAGATAGCAGTACCAGTTACCGTAAACCTTGATTGAAGCAGTTCCATAAATAATAGAGTCGGTAATTCAATTTGTGTTATCGTCGCCAGTGTACAACACATCGTGTGTGGTTTGGCATCGTCACCAGTTTGCAATAAAATGTGTTGTGCATCTTCAGTCACAACATGGCATTATCATAGCAGAATCCCTGCTACATAAATTATAGTACGCACAGGAAATTTCATGCAAAATTTTGGGATGATATTTCGGTTATACATGTTCATTTTAGCAATTTCTAGAACTTTCGCGTCTAATTCCCTGATGACTGACAATGTTGTTCTAAAATAAATGACCATATAAATTTAGGCAAAACATAGAAATAAACTCGTTTATATTGAAATCAGTATGCTTTTATATATCAATATGGATAAGTCTGGTT
Organism: Modiolus philippinarum; assembly: GCA_002080025.1. NCBI lineage: Eukaryota > Metazoa > Mollusca > Bivalvia > Mytilida > Modiolidae > Modiolus > Modiolus philippinarum. The sequence goes on from MJUU01055855.1 coordinate 94,571, forward strand.
CATCATTTTCGTCTCTTATGTTAAATTCTGTTCTAAAATTTCGCATGACCTGAATAATTTCGAATTTTGGGTTTAAACCTTATGCCGACCCCGTCAGATTGAAGTCAAGTTACCCCCGATAAGAGCTTGGTATGGTAAAAAATCTATGTGCAAAAAGAAACCTATAACATTCTAAGAAAATTCGCACTATAACCCGATAATGCTACTGGTAAAATAAAAAGATTCTTTCTAATTTTTAGAGGAAAATCGTTTTAGCACTGAAAAATATTTTTTTGTTTAAAACTAATGCAGCTGTAAATACATGTGGTGTCCAAAAATAGTAGAACTGAGATGTAAACAGAAGGTAAAAAGTTTTTCACGAATAAATTATAGTCCTATAAATAATATTTCACCGACCGGGAGAAATCCAATTGCTGCTGCCTTAAACCAGGGACATGTCTCCGAAAAGCATATTGACTTGATGAGTGCCATGTGGTTGTTCAACATTGTGTTTGTCTTCTATTGTTCTTTTTGTCGGGCAAAGGATGACAGCAATTGTAAGAATACTATGCCAGTTGATTTTATGTTTGTTGACGATCCCGCATCCATGACATGATAAACATGGATGTAGCTTTGCTCGACATCCAGCAATGAATTCCGCTTAAGCCAGTGCTAGGGGCCGTCTTGAACTTACCATGAGGTATGAGCATAGCTCATTGTTGAAGGGCTCATGGTGACCTCAAGATGAAGAACAACAATAAAAGCGTTGTTTCATTGCTTGTTCTCACATCAACTCTCTCTTTTCTCCGGGTCTCCATTTATTCCTGCCCGCCGCCTCTAGTCGTAGTGTTATTTTCTTTGAAACTAAGGTGAATTCAATCTTTCATTGTTGAATTAACTCTTTTTTTTTCATAATGAGAGATAATTAAATAATATATTTCACATTTTTAAACTATTATTGAATCATTCTTTCATTTTGAATTGTTTCAGTTATTTATATATTTTTATGTAAATTCGTGAAGTCTACAGGGAATCAAGGATGCAACTCAAGTCCAACAAAATACAATGAATATGTAATTCGTCAATACACAGAAAAATATGTTTACACGTGCAATGCTATTAGCAACTGCTGATGTCAATCGTCCGTTCGGGTGTCACCAAGGGACATACTGTGTACTTGAAGCGTGTTGTCAAGACTGAATATGAAAAAAGAATCATTTTGCGCATCTTTTTTTTTTCTTTATGTATTTTCTTAATTGAAAATTATTTCATTGCAGTCTGCAACAAAAGACAATTCACTTCAATAAAGTAACTTTCGAAAATTTCTTTCGTTTATGTTTTTTTAAACATGCCTTTTTGCCACATTACCAAGTTTTAACTTTTTGTAGTTTGTATTGATGCAATTAGTATTGATGCACTTTCATACAAAGTTCCGAACCCGACCTTCAAGCTTTTCATATTCAAGCAGTTTTAGAAGGCTACAGGGCTTATATCTGTTGACCTACACGTTATTGTTTTGTGTATTGCTGGTTCCCGAGCATACTGGAAATGTTTTATGTAAACATCTTGTAGAAATAATTGATATATTATGGCGGTCGTGAAGTGAAAAATTAAAAACTTTTCTTCAATCAAGGATTTGTAAAAATTGTTGCTACAATCTGCTTGCAATCATGCTTGTGTAGTACAACTACTGCGCCTCTGTATGTCTTGCTGATGCAGTTACAACTATTAATAAATAAATCGTTTTCGTCTAATAAATAACAAAATACCGAAGTTACTGTTAATTTATTTTCTGCATATGCGCATTTCGACAACTTATGTCTCATCAGTGCAGATAAAACCAAAACATTTGGAAGTCCATAATCCGAAAAACATGTAAAAGCTGATAACATAATTAATCTATTTTTTCGTTTTAATCTTATATTCAACATTATACCGTCAAACACCAAACATTATAGAACTATTTCAGGTATGCCTAGTGTCAACGGGAAATCGATGTATTCCGCTTAAATTTGAATTGAATGCATTTTTATTTTTCGTAATACTTAAAAAAATGCTGAAATACAAAATTATAGGAATAAAAATAAAATATAGCGATAATACCATTTTAAAAAGGTTGTATAAACGTGAATATATATGTATGCCACAGGTTTAATGCATTTTCAGATCATTTTTATTTATTTCATAAAAAATACATTTCAGCTTGAATAAACATCGCAAAAATGTTAATTTGACCCCCGCTATGTGTACACGTGTCGGAAGGTGCTCAGGTAAGTTTGTCAGGTCACCTGTGCTGTGTAATTCGATTAAAACAAGTGCCCCGTAGCTAGCCTCGGTTTTAGTCCCACGGATCAGATATTATAATATTTGTTCATGACAGAATAAATGATATATATTATTTGTTCCAAAAGGAAGAAATATTATGTCAATGTTTATAATATTTTCAAAAAATCAAATTCTCTCACATAAAGTAATAAATTGTTTCTTTATAGTAAATTTAAGAAAAAATATGAAATTGAACCATATTTGGAAAAATATAAAAAAAATGAAAATAGAAAATATCTAACGAAATTAAGAGTCAGCGATCATATTTTAGAAATTGAAAGGGAAAGGTACAAAAATATAAAAAGAAAAAACAGAAAATGTTAGAACTGCAACTCCAACACTACTCCATTTTTCATGTAATAACAACATAGAGAAAATTATTTACAGGAAATAAAACGTTTAATACCAAATATTGAAAGCAAACCAGATAAACTGTATGTATGTTTAAATTGTCCACAAATCGTGCAGTATACTGCTTCATTCGTTACACGAAGGTCTTTTGCGCTTAGGAGAGTGGACTCAACAACTGCATTTTTCATTTTGTAATCTTTGTTTTGTTTTTTATGGGTTCGTTATTGTACATGTATGCCTTCAACCCTAATTTATATGGGTGCAAATATGCATTTAAATAAATAAATACTATAATATTTTTTCCAATGGAACTTTTGTCAGGTGGAACAAATATATGTTTACACAGGCAGCGCTTTAGGGACCGACCATTTAACTCGAAAGGAGGGGGGGCTATGGTTTTTTTTTTCCAAAAAATTATTTGAAGCTAATTTTGTTTGAAAAATATTTTGGCTGCTAAAATGATGAAAAAAAAAATTCTGAAAGAGGCTTTCTGCCCAAAAAATTAATGTTAATATAAAAAATGATTTTGTTGATGCATGTGAAAAATTCAAAAAAATAAATAAATTTATCCAGAAAAAAACTATAACCCCCCTTCAAGTTAAATGGTCGGTACCTTAGTAATTGGAACGTCGTCAATTCAATTAACAATCTCCGATCAGCGGAAGACCCGAATACTAGTACATGTATAGTGCGAGCGATGGCCACATAACACAATATACATGATATATAATCATGTCATCTGACTCAATCTGCGAAGTTCAACGTTTGAAAACAGGCGTATTAATGTCTGGATCTGGTATAATTCATGCATTATGACCAATTTTTAGATCAGAACGAGGAAAATCATCAAAATGTCTCTTCTTGCCTTAAATAAAAATGATATTATTGGTAATTCTGAAAAGCTGTCATACTGGTCTTTGCAGATTATTAAAAGACAACTGAAACGGTCCTTTATTTTATCATAATTTACTTGCACATTACATCCATAGGAGTAAGCAAATACAAACATACAGTAATTATCTACTGAGAAAAAACTATACAATTACTAATTTTCCAGTGAAATGTGAATCATCTAAATAGAACATGTCTCGCATTACTCAACCAAAAGAAGTCATTTATAGGATATTTTCTGTGTAATGTCAAATCCTAATTCAAGAAATCGTTGAAGAAAAACAATGCCTTATTTACATATCGGAACTCAAACAAAATCTCACAACTGAATTTCATAGTATAGGTAAAATCGCCTTTAAAAATTTGGATCCAGTTTACAAGTGAATGAATATTCAAACATAAATGTTGCACTTTTTAGTTCGTTTATGCTTTAAAAATAAGCCATAAATTATAAATAATGGTAGAATTCTTCACATTAAGGGTTGAATTTCAATCTGTTTGTTTCGCTGTCTTATTAAGGGGAGCTAACAATGTCTCACTGAAGTTATCCTAAAAACGTTTGACCCTTTCACATTTTAATATAAGCCATGGAAATGTTATCGATTTTTAGATGTGAAAAATATCTGGCGTTTGTGTTACTTTAAATTGTTGCTTCAAATGGAACCATACTTAGCTACAAAGATCTACAAAGGTCCTTTCGTCTTCTTGAAATATAATAATCTATATCTTATCTATATTAGGAGCACTGGAAAACATTTATTAGATACACGTGTGCAATTACAATCAAACTTGGTCACAACGGTCTTTGATTCTGTGGTAAAACACATTCAATGATAAGATAACCCGAAACTATTCATGAATTGGGTTCAAAATTAAAATGTTCAGTTTATTAAGTAATATTCGAAAATGCATACAGGCTGATTTTGTTTACCGTTGAAGGCATTTCAAGATGTGGAACAGCATATAAATACTCGCTTAAATTGTTAGATTGGTTTACCCGGGTTATTTTTTATTTTTATTTTTTTTTTTGCCTAATGTATAGTTTACTCTAGATCATTTCTCTTTCTTCAAGTGTGTGATGACAAGATCTCGAGGGTTTCTTGTTTTAATGGTACACAATACTTGATATAAACTAACATGTGAAACACTCGTAAGAGTGGTATTCCTATTTTGTGTCGTCAACAATGGTGAACGTAGGAGAGAAACAATCATACCGAGTTTTATATCATGGTACTTAGAACGCCACTGAGATCCAATACACCGTCTTGACATACTCTCACTGTAGTCCAGCCTTGCAGATAGTTAATCAATTACAAGAGTGTTAAAATTTTCTATGATAAATAGTTTGGGTAAATAATATTATTACTGCCCTCTGCAAGTTTTAATTTTTACTCGTGTAAATATGAACCAATATTGAATTATCTCCCTTTTTAGTCGAGAAGAGATGCATTTAATATTTTAGTCAAAGCAATGCTAACTTGCACTTAGACAATTGCAGACAATATACAGAAAAATATCATGACTAATAGCAGGAGTTAACTTAACCTCAGAAAATTTGTTCCATGCACATATATAGGAGAAATTAAACCATAGTTTGTTTTTCTGAAGAATGTATTACCTATCAAGCGACACTTTTTCATAGTCGTCCAAATGAGTTAAATAGAGTTAATAAAGACAGTGTTTGGGGTTCACTGCAGCCAGTAATGGTACGTCCCCCTTTTAACTCTTAGACTGGATATTCAATTTATAATTGTTTTTTTTTTAATAAATTCATGCTACACTACAGGAGAGTTCCGATTATTTTGCCTCTTTAATACTTACATTTTTTAATAACGACCACTATCAATCAAATACTTACTAAACACCCCTTTTATTTCATCATTTTTCAGTCTGTTTGTGAATCATTATACATGTAGATTTCGTTTAAAGACAAAAACAAAAACAAAAAAAAAACACGACCAGAAAACAGCTTGTAGAAAACGGGTCTCTATCTTCTCAAGTGTCTAAGAGGCACGGAGTATTTGATTTTCGGG
>MJUU01055861.1:21113-34867 GCA_002080025.1 Modiolus philippinarum
TTCGGATGGGATGTAAACTCAGGTCCACGTGTTGGAAGAAATGCCACGCTTCCTGCACGTTAAAGAACCCTTGTAGCAAGCTTTTTTTGAGTGGTCCGTAGGTGATCGGCTACAAGGCTAAATTCTCCGCCCTTTTCGATTTCACCCTACTTTTCTAGTGGCAGTCAGAGTTTACCGTCCCATGGCCCTTTTCATACCCCGAAGTGATTATTTATTAACAAACTTGTTCTCGTCTTGATATAGCTAAAATATTGCTGATTAGACGTTAAACAATATTCAGTCAATCAATCAATCAAAATCCTCCCAACATGCACATCTTCAATATAAGTTCAAATTAATAGCAAAATAAAAACTTCCTAGCATAAAAACTGTAGGAGGAGTTGCGTGGACAAACTATGTACCCCTATTACTAAATCACTAAAAATTTACGAAGTTCAACAATGTATAATTTTGACAAAAATTAACCAAAATCAAAATCCTTACCACATGCACATCTTCAATATAGGTACAAAAGATCTGCAAAATTAAAACTTCCTAGCATCAAAACTGTTGGAGGAGTTGCACGGACAAACTATGTACCATTTATCACAAAATCACTAAAAAATGACTAAGTTCAACAATGTATATTTTTGACAAAAATGCACCAAAATCTAAATCCTTATCACATGATGTACAAATGATCTGCAAAATAAAAACTTTCTATCATAAAAACTGTAGGAGGAGTTGCACGGACAAACCTAGGTACCCCCCTAGGACGGATGGACGGACTAACTGAAGGACGGACAAGGGTAAAACAATATGCCCTCCGACTTATCGTCGCGGGGGCATAAAAAAATCACAAAGTCTGTAAACAGCAATATGGCTGAAAAAGGGAGATTCAGTATAGTAACCTAAACAGAAGCTCCATGCCAAATATCAAGTAGATATCATGAGCAATTTCTTAGAAAAATGCTACGAAAAAGTCAGAATTTGGAATTTTACAGTTAAAAGGCACAAAGTTGGTAGACAGGAAGTGGTGATTCGATATGGCCAAAAAGGGGAGGCGCAGTATAGAACCCATACTGATGCACCATACCAAATATCAAGTGGCTGTCATGTGTAGTTGCTGAGAAATATGCGATGAATTTTTAAAATGAAAGTACAAAAGGCACAAAGTTGGTAACAGGAAGTGGTGATAAGATATGGCTGAAAAGGGGAGGCACAGCCAGTATAGGACCCATACTAATGCACCATACCAGAAAAATGCGGCGAAAAAGTCAGAATTTTGAAAATGAAAGTAAAAAAGGTACAAAGTCGGTAAACAGGAAGTGGTGGCTGTCATGTGTAGTTGCTGAGAAAAATGCGACAAAAAAGTGAGAATTTTGAAAATGAAAGAAACTAGAGGCTCACATGAGCCTGTATGGCTCACCTGGTGACTGGTTTTATTCATTGTCACCAATAGACCACCCATTCATACTATAAATCAGTTCAGCAGATGTTACATTTTCATTCTTGGATGAGGTACAAACTAAAAATCACAAACTTTGGAAGGGATCACCCAAAGACAATTGTAACCAAGTTTGGTTCCAATTGGCTCAGTAGGTTCAGAGAAGAAGACATTTGAATGCATTTCCCATAGATTCCCTATGTTAAACTATGTTCCACGCTGGCTGCCATCTGAACTTAAAATCACAAACTTTAAAGGGGACCACCAAAGGACTATTGTGACCAAGTTTGGTTCAATTTGGCTTAGTAGTTTTAGAGGAGAAGATATTTGGATGCATTTCCCATAGGGTCCCTATGTTAAACTATGTTCCCTGCTGGCGGCCATCTTGAATGAGGTATGAACATAAAAATCACAAACTTTGAAGGAAAACATCTAAAGACTTTTGTAACCAAGTTTGGTTCCAATTGGCTCAGTGGGTTCAGAGGAGAAGACATTTGAATGCATTTCCCATAGGGTCCCTATGTTAAACTGTGCTCCACCCTGGCAGCCATCTTGGATAAGGTACAAACGTAAAAATCTCAAACTTTAAAGGGGACCACCCAAGGACTACTGTGACAAAATTTGGTCCCCATTGGCTCAGTGGTTTCAGAGGAGAAAATCTTTGAATGCATTTCCCATAGGATCCTATGTTAAACTATCTTCCCCCGCTGGCGGCCATCTTGTATGAGATGCGAACCTGCTGGACATATGTAGAAATTGTAGTTCTGGAAAACCTCAACACTTTTGCAATTCACATTTAACCTTTATCTCAGTTTTTGAAATAAAAGTAAAAACGTTAAAAAATTGTGAAAATTCAAAGAAAAAGCGGCAATAACTCCTATGTGGGTTGTCAGATTTTCTTCAAAATTGCAGGACATGTAGATCTTACTATGCTGACCATATTTTTTATACAAACTTCACTTCTGTCTTCTACCATTTTCAATATATAAGACTAAAAGTAACGAAAAACTGAAAATTTTACGGAAAAGGGGCAATAACTCCAAGAAGAGTATACAGATATTCTCCAAAATTGCAGGGCAGGTAGATCTCATCATGCTGATCATTTTGATCCTATTTTTAGTAAAATTTTACAGCGGCCATGTTGTTTGGTCTACGGACATAAAAATCACAAACTTGAAAGAGCATACCCTGGTGATGATTCAGGCCAAGTTTGGTTAGTATTGGTCCAGTAGTTTCAGAGGAGAAAATCTTTGAATAAAAGTTAACGGACGGACAGACGACGGATGCCGAGTGATGGCAAAAGCTCACATGTCCTTTGGACAGGTGAGCTAAAAAGGTACAAAGTCGTTTAACAGGAAGTGGTGATTCGATATGGCTGAAAAGGGGAGGTGCAGTATAGAACCCCATATTGATGCACCATACCAAACAAGAGCTGTCGCCGAATGGCAGCCAGTTATACCCCCGCTCATTGAACCCTGAATCAATATGGCAAGTGCAAAATTAAGTGGGTGTGGACACAGTACAAGTTTGGACACAATAAAGGCATTTACACATTAGAAGAGAAAAATAATATTAAATAATCTGAGAAGGATGCAGGACATAAAGATGTTTGTTGCTGAGAAAAATTTGACTAAAAAGTCAAACTTTGAAATTGAAAGAAAAAAACCAAAAAGTCATAAAACTGAAAGTAGTATAGTAATATGGCTGAAAAAAAAAGAAAAGCAATATACATGAACTACCCTAATTTGAAGTTCCATGCCAAATATCAAGTACCTATCATGTGCAGCTGCTGAGAAAAATGCGACGAAAAAGTCACAGTTTTAAACATTTAAAATAAAAACAGCACAAAGTCGGTAAACAGGAAGTGGTTATTCGATATGGCCTAAAAGGGAAGGCGCAGTATAGAACCCCATACTGAAGCACCATACCAAATATCAAGTGGCTGATATGTGTAGTTGCTGAGAAAAATGCAATGAAAAAGTCACAATTTTGAAAATGAAAGTAAAAAAGACACAAAGTGGTTTATCAGAAAGTGGTCATTCAATATGGCCGAAAAGGGGAGGCGCAGTCTTCAGTGCAAATCCTCTTAATATTGTCAAAGGAGACTTGAAGCAGATGATCATAGGCACATGTTTCATGAAGTGGATCCATAATCGGCCCCTAAGATAGCCAGAAAAAGCCCTGATACCCCCTCCTTTGGAGCGGGGGTATAATATGCATTAGATTGCATCTCCTAGAGCACCATCCCTTGGTGTCTCTTGTAGCTACACAACCCCATGACAGTTGTTGTAATTTGATCTGCCATGTTGTTTAATAAATAAATGTATATTTATATATAAGATACTTTTGAGTCTCTGTGTATATATATAATCCCAGAAAGGCTGTCTTGAGTCACCCGGTTTCCACTGCTTGACAAGGTCAACATTTTTTTTCTTAGATAAATGATGGTAGCCAATTGTTGAATACATATTAAGTTTTTTATTCAATCTGCTTGATTTTGCTCAAGCTAGAATGTATGTTTGTATGTATGTTTTAAATCATGTGTGTTTTGTGTCATTGCCCCCTGTGGGTCCATGATTGGTTTAATAAAATATTTGATTTGATCTGTTTGTTTCATTGTAAATGTTTTTGGTGTTTAACTGTTTTGGATAATTTGACGTTTTCTGTTCTGTTAAAGTTTTACTTTGTTTGAACTGCTAAAGGGGAAGTAAAAAGTAATGTTTGCCTTTATCAAAAAAGAACCGTCAGTGAAAGTTTAGACTTCGACATTTTGTTCCAGTTTTGCTGTGCTCACGTGGAAAATCTCGCCAAAATTGTGGGCATCTTATTGCATTATTTGTTGAAAATTGTATGAAACAGTGCTTCGGTATTCGTTTGCCGATGTATTTTATTCTAGGTGCTCTATCATTTATTAATTCATTAACTTGTATCATAGCAGGTATTTCTAAGGACAGCCAACGACTCTTGATACCTAGAAACGACAATGTGTCCATCAAATCAGGTCAATGTTGTTCTCCACAGTGGATTGAGGGTCTATGTTCACCACGAACCAATGGCCAAATAACCTTGTGTCCTCTGTGTAAAGGTCTCTCTGACTGCCAGCTTGGCAATGATTTCATTTTCTTGACACTTAACTAATATTTGGCTAATATTGCTTCCGCAAACGATTTATAGTTGACACGCCATTTTGAGAAAACTTCAGAGAACTAACTTCCGGTTTATATGTTTTGAAAACAAAGCATCCCGAGAAGTCTAAAAGTTATCACGTCGTTTGTTGATGTTGTTTGTCATTGACTGGGGTCATTGATCACGTTACTTGATGTTATAAACACGATGATGTAGTAATAAATGTGTATGAATCCATTCCAATGATAAAGGTCAGAAACATTTTGAAAACGTTTTAATGACAATCAAAAAATGTTTGATTTCTAAAATATTTTTTTCACCGGACATTTGGACCAGTGGTGTTGAGCAATTCACCGGTCCACTCAAAAAATTACTGGTCGAGGACCGGCGGACCGGTGCTAATTTCGACCACTGCCGATAGAGTAAATAAAAACACAACGGGAAATGTAAACATGAACATAAATACACAAAATGTTACTGGAAATCGAATCCGGGTGAAGACTTTGATTCTCAGGTTATTTAACAACCCGATTGGGTTACTACATCTTTTTGGGTGACAAGTGAAAATAAATCGAGTTACTTGACAGGTATGTGGATACAATAATTCGAAATATGAACAAGTAACATGTGACTATATAGAAGGATACATTTATTCCTCTAGGTTTGGGACGTGAATCTGACTTATACGTATCAAACGGAATATCAAACATTCCATTACAACATTATAGCACATCACACTTTATCTTATGACGTACAATAGCTGAGCATAAGGAACTTGTTTGTTATGTTGCCCAGGCTCCACCTGTAAGTGTCAAAAATAAACTTTACCTTGTTGAAGACCATATTAAAACAGGTGATTTAAGTGCTAATGATGTTGTGATGAAGACAAAGAAACAAATCTTTCTTAACATTTTTCTTGATCGATTTTCGTTTCGTTCTTCGTCAGGTGATTAATTTCGGAGCACCTTGGACAAGAGACGACTAAATATTTTCACAAACTCGGACCCGACCCTTATAATCCGTATCTCTTTTTCATTTTTGAAAATGGGGACAAAACTAACTTCCTTTCACTGTTCACGAATATTAAGGTTGTTTGAAATTAAAAATTCCTCATTATTTTTCCCGTAAAGCTGCAAAAAAATAATTTTATTGATTGGATTCAGAATATATTTTCCCGGAATTTTACCATGTCAGTCCTTCTTTTGAGAAAATTTCGAATTTACTATATTTTGACTGGTATATTTTTTTGTGAGCAGGAGACGACGGACAAAAATTCAGAAACCAGTTATTATTCCGAATATACCTTCTCGCGATATTTCCCGTGACTTTTCTTTTCCAAATATTCGCCATCATGGGTAGGTTGGCCACACGTGGTTGAGGAAAAAATAAGCGATCAATGTATTTATACAATTTTTTCAAAAGACAAAAAACTATTTAGTTTCTTACACATTTCAAAATGATTTGTTTTATCTCGAAGATGATTGATATCATACTGATTAAATAACTTATAAAACATTGCACAAGTTAGTGACATGCACTGCACTCTCTATTTTCTAGCTATTTTCTTCTTCCACTACGGAGTTGAATTCATGAGTGTTAATAAACTCCAGCTCGGTTAAAAACGGGAGGCTTTGCGACAATTCCAGTATTTTATACTCCCACTCGTGAGTGGGTGGTATATTATCATCAGGTTGGGCACATGTCACAAGACTTGGGATAAATCCAGGTTTGTGGGGTAAACATGCTTTTCTGGGATTAAAAAACCCCAGAAATCTGGGGTATAAAACTTTGGGCTTTCTTTTGAGGACCAAATTGGGAAAAGCGCATCGTTTCTACTGTTGTAGCAAGTATTATGGAATCTTGGCTTCAAATTTCTTCAAATTGTTTATGTTTCGGTTACCTATTTAACAGCACAAGCCTCGGTATGCAAAAGATGTCATTACCGGAAGTCGAAAATCCGACTAAATATTAAGGAATGCTATTAAATATCTAGATTTATGGTTCAGTTCTCAATTCCATTTGCTTTGTAAACTTCTGTTACTCCATCTTGGATGTTTAATCTAATATAATTTGAAACAAAGCCTTCTATTGGATGATTAATCCTTTGAGCTCGGTCAAAATCTATGGAAGGCATTATTAACCAAAAGTAAAAAGTGTTTATCATTTAATTTTCGTAAATTATTTTAGTAAATAAATCGGTAAAATATTAATTATATGCACAATGATAGATTAAACATTTTAACAATCATGTGAAAATAACTAATTACAAAATCTTGTTAATATAAATGTTGAAATTGAAAAAAATCTATTCCAAAGGAGCTAATTTGATAGAACTCAAACTGAGACACTTGATTGAGGGAAAATTATGAATCAAAATATATTACTAAAATAAACAAATTAACGGCAATATAAAAATTATGAAAAGAAAAATACAAAATAAAATAAGAAATAATTTTATGTTGTTTGCATGAAGCCGGGTTTACTTGAGAAACAACTTAAACGAATGATAGCATCAAGTGATGTAATAACAACGAATTTATCGATTGAGGTGTGTTGAATGCATTCATTTTTGTATGCGGCATATCCCTTTCTTCAATTTACATTTTAAAGTATCTCCAAATGTTTAAGTTGAGGCTCCATGGGATAGGTACTGCAATTAATCCGAACAAGGAGTATATTTCTTCATAGGACAGAACTTCTAAATCGTCAGAAATCAACTGTCCATATCCTTTCGTAAAATACATTATCAAAGAAGCCGATGAGAGGGTTGTCATGCGTGGTGCAGTATGTATGATAGTGCATTGAGCAACTTCGTCTCTTCTGTGGAGTTGAGCATTGCAAATATCATGCACTCAGCAAAACCAAAAAAAAATACAATACATTAATGGATACTAATGTACAAACTGACAGAATAATTGAAGTGTATACTTGTATGTACTGATAGCAAATGCACTGGAAATTTGGTTTTAAGGTACCAGAAAACATAACATTCATACAAGCAAAGATGTGTTAACACCTTAGACAATGTATTGAAAAAAGAATGTTTAGTAACTTCTTTCCGACAACTGAATGTAAAAAAGTGACGGTACAGCATTTGTCCATGAAACAAAATTATATTGCTCATGCAGAATAAACTTATCCAGTTGCACCAAGTTTCGTTATTTGTTTCATCAAATATGCAAAAACTTAAGTTGAATCACATGCAAATAAAAAAAGTCAAATGCAATAAAGTGCCTTAGTTGTAAGCACATAATTATAATAAATCAAGTTGCATTTCTTAATTAATTTCTTTTCTATTCCCCTCCCCCAAAAAAATATTTCACGGTAAATAATCATATTCGTAACCGTATTAATCAATATTTTGTACTTCTTTCAAATTACTTTGTGCACACCGTCAGATTAAATATTACAATTCCGTGAATTCGCACCTTGTCCGTATCTTGCAAAAGGCATTGAAAATATTAAATTAATTAAATATATATAACCATTAAAAATATATAAATCTTGTTTTAAAATTATTTTTAAAAATTAATGTTATGAATTTTCTTTATTTTAAGCGTAAACCATGTTTTACATAAATTTAAAGCGTGAAAAGAGATTAAATAGCAACATCGAAAGTTGACCTATAACCCATAAGCTGATATGAAAAATCAAGAACACAACACCAACCAGGATGACTTCCGATGAATTTTATCTGCTCTGTGATTGGTCAAATTATGGTTATGATGTAATCACGAAATGATCGCGGGATATAAAGATAAATTCTATTCACCCTCCAATATTTATCAATTTCCAGGATAATTATTTATGGAAGTCATTAATCTAATTCAATCATATTATTTTATACAAACAGATATATATATATATTGATCGTTTTTTAATGAAGAAACTCTTCAGAGAGTTGAAAATGCGTTTGAATAACTTTTAATATTATGATACTTATGGGCTATCGTAATAACGGCTTGCTTTTGCAATCTATATGCAAGATCACTGTTTATTGGTCAAGTGTGTGATCATGTGCATTTGTGTAAAAGGTCAAAATGGCGAACGATGAAGAATGAAGACTCTCAAAGTAAAAAAAACAACCATAAGTGACATATTTTTACAATTTCTGAAGTTAAAGAAGTTGACAAATGAGAAAAACTTACTTCCGGCGAATGTTCTTCGTCCAGTCGTCTTAAATAGGCATCTGAGTAAAATGTTAATCACTATTTTATGTTCACTGTGTTCAGCAAAATTATCGCCAATGCATGAGGATGTGCGCTTCCACAAATCTTGGCAGCACCAATCAAAACTCTGAACACACCCCAGTTTTCTGGGATTTTTTATTCCCATGTTTTGAGGGTAACCCCAATTTTTGGATATTACCCCACATTTTATGACATGTGCCCAACCTGATCATACTGATTAAGTTAAAGGCCCCTTTTTCAGTTCAATGTTAAACCTATGGAAATTTTGTGTAAAACCCCCAGCCTTAACGGCTTGTTGGTTTATTCCAAAAATGTATCTGCAAATTATTGAGACAATTGCCCATGCAAAGCTACCATTATTTTATGCCAGTATCAACAAATTAGTGATTTCGCAGAAAAAATCTTGAAAAATTTGTGGTAGTTGGATGTTTTCTGGGACAAAAATGCGGTCTGCTCGAATGATTTGCCGTTTTTTACATTGATTATCATAACTCATTCATTTGTTGACAAAACTTGCAACGAATGGTAGCTTTGTATGCATAAATGAAACGGGTATCTGCAAACAAAGTTTGGTGAAGAACCAACAAGCCGTTATGTCTGGGGGTTTTACATAAAATTTCCATAGGTTTAACATTGAACTGAAAAAGGGGTCTTTAACCTTAAATAACTAATAAAATATTGCACAAGTTAGTGACATGCACTGCACACTTTATTTTCTTCTTCCACTACGGAGTTGAACTCATCTATGAGTGTTAATAAACTCCAGCTCGGTTAAAAACGGGAGGCTTTGCAACAATTCCAGTATTTTATACTCCCACTGGTGAGTGGGTGGTATATTGGAATACCCTTGTCCAACCGAAGTTTATCGCATTTTTCTCAGCTACTGTGGGGCTGATTTATTTCAAATTTGGTATTTTACTTTATATTTAAGGGGAATGTGTTGTCTGCCATTTTGATCGGCTTATGACATCAACTCCCTGTTTGGCGGGACTTGGCCATTTTTCCCTTTATCAGGTTGGGGATTATCCTCAGTTTGGGTATTATATCCAATTTCAGGTATAAGCCCTAAAAACAGGTATCAATTTACAATGTAAACATTTGTCAAACAATCAGTTGACTACAGTGAATACCTGTAGGCCAATCAAGTGTCAGCTAACCATGACTGAGTCTCGGACTTAGTACGAGCTAACTTTTATTGTATATTTTTGGTCATCACTCGAGGTGTCAGGAAGGGTAAATTATTTCTTTTAAGACTGAGATTGGTTGGTCAGAACATCAGATTGGAATACAAAAGAATTCTAAATTAACTAGGGGAAAAAAGTTGAAAATAATTTTATCTTTGGGAAAAGGAAAGTTATTCTTTGGATGTCAGTTGATGTGAATATTTATTACAGAATATGCCCTTTTGTAGTTTTGATACTTAATTATCTAACAAACATCTGAAATCTGTGAACTAAAGGAACGACCTAAACCCCATTTTTAGGTAATATACCCATAATCAAGTATAATGCCCATATATTTGAGGATTATCCCCAACCTGTTTATTGAACATAATGAAATTTTTCGTTGCACTTTTCTCAGCTACTGCAGGGCCGATTTATTTCAAATTTGGTATTTGACTTTATATACAGGGGGAATGCGTCGTCTGCCATTTTGTTCGCCTTATGATATCAACTTCCTGTTTGGTCGACTTCGCCATTTATCCCTTTATTAGCTCACCTGGTCAAAGGCCACGTGAGCTTTTGCCATCACTTGGCGTCCGTCGTCCCTCTGTAAACTTTTACATTTTAATCTTATTCTCTGAAAACACTGGGCCAAATGAAACCAAATTTGAAACAAATGTTCCTTGGCATGAGGAGACTAAAGTTTGTTATTTTTAAGCAGATCAGAAAACCAACGTGGCTGCTGTGGCTAAAAATAGAACATAGGGGTAAATTGCAGTTTTTGGCTAATAACTCGAAAACCGTTACAGATATCAAAAATCTGACACGGCGAAAAAATGATCAGCATGATGAGATCTACACACTGTGCAATTTTGAAGAAAATCTGAAAACCCATCTCAGAGTTTTAGCTCTTTTTCCGTTAAATTTCAAAATTTTTGGATTTTTTTATTTTTTATTTTAAAAAGTGTAACAGATAGAGGTCAAGTGTAAATTGCAAAAATGTTCAGCATATCAAGATCTACCAACCCTGAAATTTTGAAGAAAATCCATAAACCCTTGTAGGAGTTATTGCCCTTTTTTCACAGAATTTTTAAAATTTTCGTATTTTTCATCTTTTATTTCCAAAACTATAGAAGATGAAGGTTAAGTGTAAATTGATGAAATTTTTGCCATGCTGTAGCGACTTCAAAACCGGTGTTGAAAATTGTTCGTTAACAGCCATTTTCAAAATGACCGCCAAAAAAGGCGGGAAAATTCAACATTGTCCGATTTCAATGAAATTTGATTTCAAAGTAGATATTGATGTTGCGACTTCAAAACCGATGTTGAAAATTGTTTGTTGACTGCCATTTACAAAACGATATCTCGACTTCAAAACTTGTGTCGNAATATAGTAAAACATGATCAGACTTTAAAATCAGTTCTAGATATTGGAGGTGTTTGAGCTACGAAAGTTTGAGAAACTGAAGATCAACTGTATAACTTACAATGTTACCTTGATTGTGGCAACTGAAAGCCAGGTGAGCGATACAGGCTCCAAGGAGCCTCTGGTTGAACATAGTGAAAATTTTTGTCACACTTTTCCCAGCTACTGCTGGTTCGAATTATTTCAAATTTGGTATTTGGCTTAATATATAGGGGGAATGTGTCATCTTCCATTTTCGTCGGCTTACGATATCAACTTCCTGTTTGGGGGACTTAGCCATTTTTCCCTTCATTAAACAAAGTGAAAATTTTCTTCACACTTTTATCAGCTACTGCTGGGCTGATTTATTTCAAATGTGGTATTTGACTTTATATATAGAGGAATGCGTCATCTGCCATTTTGATTGCCTTATGATATCAACTTCCTGTTTGGTGGGACTTGGCCATTTTTCCCTTAATTGAACATAGTGAAAATTTTCGTTGCACTTTTCTTAGCTACTGCTGGGCCGATTTATTTCAAATTTGGTATTTGACTTTATATATAGGGGGAATGCTTCATCTGCTATTTTGGTCGACTTATGATATTAAATTCCTGTTTGGGGGGACTTGGCAGTTTTTCCAATAATTGAACATAGTGAAAATTTTCGTCACACTTTTATCAGCTACTGCTGGGCCGATTTATTTCAAATTTGGTATTTGACTTTATATATAGGGGGAATGCGACGTCTGCTATTTTTGGTTGCCTTACGATATCAACTTCCTGTTTGGCTGGACTTGGCCATTTTTCCCTTCATTAAACATAGGGAAAATTTTCGTCACACTTTTCTCAGCTACTGCTTGGCGGATTTATTTCAAATGTGGTATTTTATTTTATATATAGGAGGAATGGGTTCTTTGCCATTTTGATTGCCTTATGATATCAACTTCCTGTTTGACAGGACTAAGCCATTTTCCCTTTATTGAACATAGTGAAAATTTTCATTGCACTTTTCTCAGTTACTGCTGGGCCGATTTATTTCAAATTTGGTATTTGACTTTATATGTGGGAATGTGTCATCTGTCATTATGGTCACTTTATGATATCAGCTTAGCCATTTTTTCCCTTTTTAGCTGGCCGGGACGAATGTCCGGAGAGCTATTGTCATACCCCCCGTGTCGGCGTCGTCACCAAAAACTTTAACCTTGCTTGTGGAATAGAGACCTTAAGAGATGGGATGTTGATATTTAGTATGTGGCTTCCTTGTGATGAGAGCTTTCTTATGGTACGATATTTGTAGACATTTTGACCTTGACCTTTCCCTGAGGGCAATTTTTTAAAAACTTTAACCTTGCCTCTAGAAGGAAGGCTTTTAGTGGTAGGTGTTCATATTTTGTATAAGACTTCCCTTATGATGAGAGCTTACTAGTGGTACCATATTTGTAGACATTTTGACCTTGACCTTTCCCTGAGGGCAATTTTTGAAAAATTTTAACCTTGCCTCTAAAAGGTAGGCTTTTAGTGGTAGGGTCTTTGTATTTGGTATGTGACTTCCTTATGATGAGAACTTTCTAGTGGTACCATATTTGTAGACATTTTGACCTTGACCTTTCCCTTGGGGTAATTAAAAAAAAATTTTAACCTTGAATTAAGTTGTTTAGTGGTAGGATGTTCATATTTGGTATGTGACTTTCAACAGATGAAATACATTGCAGTGTTAGAAATAGCCGCTTGCCCGGCAAAGTTAAAATCCCGCCGGGCCGATCATGACTGTCAAAAAAGAATATTAGATTCCGAATCGAGTCTTTCAAAATAAATTTGATTCGTTGATAATATCAGGGGGACCAATGAAGTTAACCGATACAAAGTGTCAAAGTGATTGCACAATCTGTAAACAAAGATGGCGGCGGTTTAAAGAGAAAATAGGTTACGCTCTAAAACAATTTAAACTTGTCGAATCAAGGACGTCCTTGGTTGAATCCTGTAAAAAAGGCGAAGGTCAATGAACTTGGATAGACATTTCAATGCTTGAAACCCCTGAATTCATTAATTATTTAAAAATTGAAAGTTTTAAGTACATGATTATGGACAAAAACAAACGATGGCAGACTCTCTCAGTGAAGTGAATGGCGTAAATAACGAGCCATAATTTTCCAACTAGCAAATGTAAACCATTTAATTCATTTGGTTCAGTTCCATTTACGAGTCCAACCTTTTTAAGGCTCTTTTTTTGCAAATGAGATTTTTTGAAAGAGGGGAACTACTGTACAAGATTTACATACATGTACTAGTATTAGTAGTTATTTTTTTTTATTTTTTATTTATTTTTCAATAGTCAGGATTTTACAATTCCCTGTACAGTATCACCTGACAAGGATATTCAGGGATTTCATGAATATATTGACTATTAATTAAACAGGTATATTATAATATAATAAGTAATAATT
>MJUU01055863.1:1362-44402 GCA_002080025.1 Modiolus philippinarum
TAAGTTAAGAATGGTTTCATTTTGGTGTAAATTGTTGCAAAACAATACGAAATTAAGCAGCACATTATATAGGTTGATGTTGTCTTTAAAAAATAAAAGAATGTGTAGTTTCAGATGGTTAGATTACATAGAATCAGTATTTAATGATACAGGTATGGGATATATTTTTCTTAGTCAGTTTGAATCTTTTGACAAGTCATTACTTGATCAACTATCTTTTGACAAGTCATTAATTGATCAACTATCTTTTGACAAGTCATTACTTGATCAACTATTACGTGACCAGTTTATACAGAAGTGGTTTAGTGATATTATTAATTCGTCTCGTGGGCAGTTTTATTCCTCTTTCAAAAAAGAATTTCAGTTGGAAAATTATTTAATTAGATTGCCCGAATCATCCCGAGTTTGGATCATTAAACTAAGGACTATCCCTATTGAAATAGGTAGATGGAAAAATATTCCAAGAGAAAATCGTGTTTGTAATTTTTGTAATGAACATATTGGTGATGAATATCATATATTTTTTGTTTGTAATGATGTAAATCTTGTTAATCTTAGAAATAAATATTTAGCTTCATATTATGTGAAAAATCCTAATTATAATAAAATGACAGGACTGTTATCATACTGTAATACAGAGGTTTATAAACGGTTTTCAATGTTTATTCGTAAAATCGCCCTCCTCCTCCCGTGACACTAAATGCTTGTTTGTATATTTTCTAATATGTTTCAATTATACTTTGTGCTTCATGATTCATGACATGTTCATTCTGTTATGTTTAGTTTATCATCAATTATGTATATTTTGTCCTCATGTTACACATTGTAAATTGTGTCTGAGTGTATCCAATAAATCTTGAATCTTGAATCTTGTAAGTCGAATGTACCCCTTTTTGTAATGTACAAAGTGGGACACGAACTCACACCGCAGTGGTAATAGACGATCCCCTGACAAAAAAGATAAATTTACGCCGTATGCAGCGATATGAGAGTTGCAACATTTCTATTGCACGAGATGTTGTATTTTACCAGAGAAGAAAGTAAACACTTTTGAGTTCTTGTACAAGACAATCGTTGAATGCGATCGGATTAAAAACTGGCCGGAATTAAATGTTCTATTACCATTACTATTTTCTTATTTCTATAAATACCTCCTGATCAATTTGTTAAAAATGATAATTATTGTAAGGAAAGATTTGTTCTCATTAATTAATTGGTCAGTGATGTAAATATCTTAATTGCGTCATTGTATAAAAAAAAGTGACTGGATGTTCCTGCATTATTGTTTGGCAAAATTTTTAGTACTTTTACTAAAATTAGTGTTTTTAGATTATATGACATATTATTAAGAAATATGCAAAAAGATCACTCAACATCCCTTTTAATAAATGGCGGAATGATACACATATCAACGACAGTTGCAATATTAATACAGATTTTGAGAATAGAGACTACGTAGGTCTCGTTGATTCGAATAAATTGAGTACGAATTGGATTATAATCTCCAATATTATTTTCCTTTTATTACGATAATTTCAAAAATCTTCAAATTTACAAGTTCTCGGTATTCTCGAGCTTTTACAATTCAATTATTGCAACTTGAGAAATTGGAAACATTGTTAGATATGATATTTCATTGCCAGGTCAACTGTTCAACTACTTCTTTTATCTAAAATATGCAGATTCTTGGCAGAAATGGCCATCCGAATATTCAACATATTTGATCTTATTCTACATAAAATTTCCCTTTCTTTTTTTTTCTTTTTACGACTTAAATTGAAGGTGTTTATTTTCTAAACACAATACAGAAATAGCAGTTTATGCAAATGAATGTTAACAAAGATAAAGGTCTGTTACAGTATTTTACTAGCGATACAAAACATATACTTGAATATTTATAACATTAAGCACTTCTTTATTGCTCCTCGGTGAGGCTTCTGAGATCAAGAAGTGCTTTCTCTACTACATAAAAGTACATTTGAAAACTAATCAATTTCAGAGTATCTACATTTTGGACCATTCACCGATCTGCAGTTAAATATTCAGAGCTGACTCTCAAATCATTCCCAGCGACCATGACAACCCTTTTGAATGATGGATACTGTGTGCTTGCCATATATTCTAAATCGCAACCACCAGTGCTAAGATGGCGCACCGAGGATTGTAGTACAGAAATCCATTCTTTCATGTGCCAGAAACCTATTGGTAATAAAAACACCACAAGGTTTTCAAATGCAAATACATAAATTTTAAATTCAACAAAACGTTTTCACAAATCTGAACACTCGTACTACCTAGCCGGGTTGCCGTTTCAACAACAAATACGACGAATAAGCTGAAATAGACCATATCAAAGCTGGTATTTAGATTCACCAGTTGTCATTTTTTCACATCATTTCACATCAAATTGTGCGCCACTTTTAGCTGACCTTTTCCTTTTTTCGTATGAAGCAAAGTTTTTACAAGGGCTGATACAACAGAAACAAAAACAGCTAGCCCAGACTTTTAATTTCAGCTTCAGATATATAGACGATGTACTTTCTCTTAATAACCCAAAATTTAAAGAATATTTACATCGTATCTACCCCAGTGAACTTGAAATTAAAGAGACAACCGATACACCCGATTCTGCTTCATACCTTGACCTTTTGTTGTACATTGACGAACATGGACGTCTGAAATCTAGATTATATGACAAACGTGATGATTTTGACTTTCCAATTGTGAACTTTCCCTTTCTCTGCAGCAATATACCTGCATCCCCAGCATATGGAGTATATATTTCACAATTAATTCGTTACTGTAGAGCGTGCAGTACATACAGTGACTTTGTGGAAAGAGCAAAAGCACTGTCACAAAAACTGCTGAGTCAGGGATATGTTCAGCCTTTGTTACTTTCGTCCCTTCAGAAATTCTATGGCCGTCACCACGATATCATAGATAGATATGAAATGTCAGTGTCACAAATAAAAACTGACATTTTCAGCTAGATTCGCGTCTTCCCTGATTTGACATTACCGGTTTCGACTTTACCCTGAATTGACCCACTGACAGTGTGACGGGTGCTGTGCACAGAGCAGGACATGCTTACCCTTCCGGGGCACCTGATGTCACTCTTGTTTATTGAGAGTTCACACTGTTAGTGCTTTAGTTTTTTGTGTTGTATATGTAACGTTCGAGTGTTTTGTAGGCATGTGGTGTCTTTGGTCTTCCGTCTTTTGGTGTTCTTGCTTTTGCCTTGTCTCTGGACTTTGATTTGTGTAATCTTGTGCTTTGTTCCTTCGGTATTCTACTGCCGTTGTTTTTCACAAACATGTCCGCTCTATGTGACCAATACATCGGCAAACCAATACCAAGAATATTATTTTAATACGTATTTTCATGACGTTTCAGGTTCTATAAAGTGACGTTTTCTATACTGTGACGTGTTAAAATGGTTACATGCCTGGGAAACTCGATGGTCATAACTGAATTTTACTCTCCGGAAGTTGATTAATACAAAGTGACAGGCCCTACTTTTAAAAATCGGGAAATGTCACTCCATGTAAAACTGGTCAAAGATCTAAAATATAGCTAAAATCGTAATAAAGTCTGCATTTTAAGACAGAAATCGTATTAATTGCAGTTAGCCGTTTCTAGGCGATTCTAAAATCTATGAATAAGGAAAAAACTAATTTACGATTGTAATTCGAAAAGAGAAAACGTTTTTGATTTATTAGAACTTACTTTATAAATTTATTAGGAGTGACATTCTTTGATTTCTCGAACTGCACCAATAAATAAAATCACAGATTTCCGGACGCCGATTTTTAGCTCACCTGGCCTAAAAGGCTATGTGAGCTTTTGCCATCACTATGTGTCCGTCGTCTGTCTGTCTGTCTGTCTGTCTGTCAACAATTTCAAGAATCTTCTCCTCTGAAATCGCTGGGCCAAATGTAACCAAAAGTGGTGTCGAAAGTGGTCCTTAGCAAGAACGTTTTTTGACAAAAAATCCCAACAAAGACATATAGTAAAACATGATCAGACTTTAAATACACTTCAAGATATTGGTGGTGTGCGAGCTACGAAAGTTTGAGAGACTGAAGATCAACTGTATAACTCACAATGTTACCTTTATTGTGGCAACTGAAAGCCAGGTGAGGGATACAGGCTCCTGGGAGCCTCTGGTTTGGTTGAGACCATCGAGTTTCCCAGGTGTCGTTCGTCGTCCACGAGTAAAATGTGGAATTTTCTGCAAAGCTTTACGATTTTGTATTTGCGTAAATAACACAATACTAAAGATATCGTCCACTAGTTCAAGACGCTAGTGCTTTTGTCGGGCAAAGGATGACAGTGATTGTCAAAGCACTTTGCCAGTTTAATTGATGTTTGATGACAATCCCGCACCCATGACCAATGAAGACATGGATGTAGCGTTGATCGACAATTAGCAAATAATTCCGCTTAAACCGGTGCTAGGTGCCGTCTTGAACTTACTATGAGGTATGAGCAAAGCTCATTGTTGAAGGACTCATGGTGACTTCAAGATGAAGAACAACAATAAAAGCGTTGTTTCTTTGCTTGTTTTTTACCATGTATTTGTAGAGACTTTGTCTCATGTGCATTTACTGCATATCCTTTTATTCACCATTTACGACTGGAGTTTGTCTCCCCTGCAGTCTGGAGTCCGTAAAAAGATTCCCCTTGCGAGAGATGTATGCTCTCTATATTTTTCAGTTATGGTGTACTTGTGCGTGAGAGAATTTCTCATATGGATATACTATTCATACTTTCAAATTTTGCACTTATTTTTGTAATTTTGAAATGTAATCCAGACAACCTGTTTTAAGTGCCCACATCTCACTATTTTATAACGCCAAGTTTTCTTACAATCGACTTGATGAGTGCCCTGTGTTTGTCTATATGTTGTTATCGTCCACTAGCTAAAGACACTAGTGCTTTTGTCGGACAAAGGATAACAGTGATTGTAAGAGCACTTTGCCAGTTTAATTGATGTTTGTTTAAAAATCCCGCACCCATGACCAACGTAGACATTGAATTAGCGTTGCTCGACAATTAGCAAAGAATTCCGCTTAAACCGGTGCTAGGGGCCGTCTCGAACTTACTAAGCTCATTGTTGAAGACCTCATGGTGACTTCAAGATGAAGAACAACAATAAAAGCGTTGTTCCTTTGCTTTTTTTTTACCATGTATTTGCAGAGACTTTGTCTCATGTGCATTTACTCCATATCCTTTTATTCACTGCTTAATGCGGGACTCTCGAGATAGAAACTCTCGTGTAATTGAACGAGGAAACGATCGCCTCGGATACCAGTAAGAAGGAAAACTGGATTTCTAAAGCTATTGAAATAAATTTATACCACATAAAAAATAAACTATTTATTTAATTTTTTTCCTATATGACAATTTTAAACTAAATTTTAATTGACGAAAAAATTTTAACCTGAAGCGCTAAAAATCGATTAAATATAAATCACCCTTAGCTCAACAATATTCATTAATTGGTGACTCCCTCTCAATGTACTGATGTATTGATTTTGTACGTATAAAAAAATATGTTATCGGAGTGAACACAATTCAAAAGTCCCGTATAAGGTTTCTGCATATGCGCATTTCGACAACTTTTGTCTCCTCTGCCTCAACAGTGCAGATCGAATCAAAAGATTTTGAAGTCCATACACCGAAATATGTGTGAAAGCTGATAGAGAACAAACAACCAAAAGGATCTCAATAGAAAATGCAGCTAAGGGCAGACCTTTGCGTGAGGGAGATATTACATACTTTTTAAACATTTTTGTTAAATTTAGATATTGCAAGTTTCAAAATAAAATCGGTTTTCGGGCCAGCACCGAAGTACTGGCTACTGGGTTGGTGAATACCCTCGAGGACTAACAGTCCAATGGTAGTGGTACCGGTCTAGTGGTAATAAATAACACAATACCGAAGTCACTGTTTCATTTTGTTTCTGCAAAATACTAGTATAAGAATTTCGACAACTTCTGTCTCTTCAGTACAGTGCAAATCAAAACATTTGGAAATCCGTATACCGTCATATGTGAGGAGCTAAAAGAGAACAAATTACCTATAGGATCTGAAGGGTAGAGTCAAAACCAATGCTATGCGAGAGGGAGATGCTTCTTAGTTTTGAACAATATTTTGTAAGATTTATATGTTAGTAAATAATTTTTGCAGTCTCCGAAACAGAGGTGCATAGCTCTTCCTACGTCAGATTATCACCTCTGCCACACCGGAAGGAGAGATTCCTCTCAAAATGGCCGATTTTCATGGCGTCACAGTGTGAAATACGTCAGGATGTATACGACGTCACTGTGAAAGGGGCGTGGTAAATCAAATATGGAGGACAAGGTGTGGCAGAGGTGATAATCTGAAGTAGGAAGAGCTATGCACCTCTGTTTCGGAGATTGTAATTTTTGTTCACAGTTATATCAATTTTTAAATGTTTTTGTAGAGGGCTGCTATTTCAGGATCATTTACAATCAATTTTGCATCAGCGTATATTCCTCGGAAGTAAACACCGTGGATCACTGTGAAAGAGAGTGTAAGCTTGCTCAACTTCAAGGAACACCATGTGTAGGATTTAATTATCAGCCAGCCACAAAGACATGTTCTTACGTACAATTGCAAGGAGGGAATGTTCAATATCAGGCAAATGACAATTACAATTTTCATGTGAAAGACTGTACACTAAGACGTAAGTATATCTCATGTCTTTTTTACACCCCCCACTTTAGCGGGTGGTATAAAGTGATCACGTGTCCGTTCGTCAGTTTTTTCGTTCGTCCGTTCGTTATTGCGTCCGAGATAGGGTACATACTTTGTGGCGACAACTCCTCCTAGACCACTCGGTGAGATTCAATAAAACTTTCACAAATGTTCAGCAGACATTGCCATTGTGCACCAGATATTGAACATTTGATTTGACTTGAATTTTTTTTATTATGTTTTTTTACATCTTGAATCGAATGGAGGAGCGGGAGGGAGTGTTTTGTGAGCTTTGCTCACAGTTATTCTAGTTTTATTTTGCATATAAAGTATAATTAAAGTTTTCTCGAGATTAATATTGATGAAAATAATAGACGAGCCCACTTAAAGGCATGTTCATGTTTGGACACAGTATTTTTACCATAAGTTATCAAGCAAATCACATGCAAAAGAGAAAAAAATAAGAAATCGGGAAATTGAATATTAATTAGTATAATTACTGAGTGCAATTCTACCGGTATTGAAGAGACTGATTTCCTTGTAATACATTGATGCGCTAATTGACAAATTTTCGTGCCACAACATACTTTCTGACATTCCTCGTGTTCTGGCACTAACAAAAACTGAAAGTATTTGCTGGATGAGATCATACAAAAATCAAACAAATGTGTTTGCTAAAATGGCAAAACAATTTACCCCCTACCAAATAAATATCAAAACAGTTGGGACAATTTATTCCGTTGAATCACTTAAATTAGAGGCTTGAAAAAAATCTTTTATTTAAGATTTGATGACAAAAACAAAAAAAAACTAAAACAAAAAAACAAAACAAAAAAAATAATGAAAGATCAAAGAAAGTGTTAATTCTAATAATCAAAGTCCAGAGACTACAAAACATGACAGCCATAGAAAACACAGTGCGAACTCCCCTAAGACTGAGGGAGACCATATGAATCCAACACCGGGGATAAGGCAAGATCAAGAAATCTCAGACACCCAAGGGTAAGATTTCAATATTTCTCTGACGAGGCTTGCCGAGTCAAAGAACCATTGAAATCTTACCCGAGGGTGTCTGAGATTTCTAAATCTTGCATTTTCAACGGTATTTGATTTATTTTCTCACTTTTGTAATCACGAACTACGATTTATTTACCACCAAGCCGTACTAGACATCCGACGTTCCTAAGCGACGTCAATGACGTCTGAATACGTTGCTTGGTAATTTCTGTCTTGTACGGGGGCGGGGGGGGGGGGGGGNGGGGGGGCTACAAGACAAGATTTCACACCGCTAAAAATAGGAACTGTCCTATCTCAAAAGTGAGAAATCATATTCTCTAGAAGGATAAGCACGAACTTCTCCGTACATGGCATCCGTCGCACTTTCAGTGACCCAATCAAGGGCGAAGCAAACTGATAGTCTCGTATCATTGAAGACATTAAATTTAGATAAAACTATGCGTTCTCATTTCGGACTTGGACACGACACCTTTGAATATTATCATGGTGACGACCATTTACTTTATAAAAGGGACAAGGTAACAAAGGCTGAACAAATCACACTATTTGTGAGACAATGACAAATTTTTTGGGGATTTTATACCTTGATTTAGGGATTTCATTCATGTTTTTACTTAAGAACTAAATTCACAGTAATTTCGGTAATATTTATTCAACCGCCGAATATGATTTATTATAAATTAATTCATGGACATGCACATGATCCCATCAGAAACGTGTCAACATTTGATTTTTTTTCTCCTTTTCCCACATTTTAGCATAGTCTTGCAGAAGCATATGGACATGCTATGTATGCATAATGCACAATGAATGTCATAAAATGAAAAAAAAATCAATAACACTTTCTTTTTAATGGGTAAAATTGACAAAGTATTTCTATAAAATCTATTTAGTGAACAATGAATAAATATTTAGAAGATGCACATGTGACTACATCTGTAAAAGTAAATACATGTAGTATAATTGAGCAATGTTGTTCTCTGGTCATTCACATAGGAATTTCGAGCGGAATTCATTGCTAAATGCCGAACAGTGTTACATATATGTTGTTTTTACGCATGGATGTGGAATCATGAACAAACATAAACTTACAGGCAAAGTGTTCTTGCATACTCTGTGCTCTGTCATCCGTTGCCCGACAAAACTAGTTAACAGAGGACAATGACGACACATCAACAATCACAGGACACTCATAAAAGAATAGTGAGATGTGGGCACTACAAACGGAAATAACAGAAAATAAAATGGCAATAATTTCCATACTGTTTGATTCTAATGCTGCTGATGATAGGTTACTCCTTGAAGCACGAGTACTACAGCATAACAAAATATATTGTTTGTTATTCAACATCAGTATGTGCATCTATATGAGATATTCTCTCAAAATA
The DNA here is from genome assembly GCA_002080025.1 of Modiolus philippinarum. NCBI lineage: Eukaryota > Metazoa > Mollusca > Bivalvia > Mytilida > Modiolidae > Modiolus > Modiolus philippinarum. Next base: position 10,491 of record MJUU01055863.1, read on the forward strand.
AAGTTATTGATCTTCGTCGCCCTTTTCGTTTTTGTGGTGTCTTGATAGATATAAGTTTTTAATGAATCAGTATGAATATATCATGTCCTGAATATATCATGTCCTGAGCAGCAATATACCTACCTCTCCAGCCTATGGAGTGTACATTTCACAGTTGATTCGTTACTGTCGCGCATGTAGTTTATAAAGTGATTTTTTGAATATAGCGAAAACATTGTCCCAAAAGTTGCTTAGTCAGGGATTTGTTAAGCCTTTGTTGCTTCCATCCCTCCCAGAAATTTTATGGCCGTCACCATGATATCATTGACAGATATGACGTGTCTGTGTCCCAAATGAAAATGGACATTTTCAGCTAGATTTCACGTCTTCACGGATTTGACATAACCGGTTTTGACTCAACCCTGGATTGACTCACTGCTAGTGTGACGGGTGCCGCTAGCGGAGACGGGCATGCTTACCCTTCCGGAGCACCTGATGTCACTCCCGGTTTTCATGGGAGTTCACACTTCTTGGTGTCGTCTTTTTATTTCCGTGCATTGTACCTGTCTCACGTCCTTGTTTTGTCTTTGTTTTTCTCCGTTGCCGTTTTTGCCATGTCTTTGGATTACGATTTTTGTGGTCTTCGCTTCTCTTGTTCCTTCGGTATTCTACTGCCGTTGTGTCCTGCTGTTTTTTTTACCATTAGAAGTGTTTTATTTATGTCCTTTTGTAATTATCATTTTATTATTCAATGAAGTTCGGACATTTGTCTATGTTTGTTCCATGTAAGTTCCGTGACAAAGAAGATTAAATATTGAGTTCAGCAAATTAATGGAAGTTTGACAAAATAGATATACGGCTAAAATTGTTTATTTATAGGTTTTTAATGTTCTCAATCCACTGTCAGCGTCTCATGTTCAATTTCTTCTGTACTGAAAAGGCAAAACTGTCAAAATGGCCATTGACAGAAACAATATTTCTTGCAATATCGGTACTTGTTTTACAAAAATAAAATTGACTTCAAATTTTCATTTTTTTCCTTTTTATAACAATAAGGGTTTTTATGAAGCGCTTCTAGTTTTGATGTCCAACATGATCGTAAACAAGAAATACAAACTAAAGGCTACACTTTGTCACCGATAATACTCTAAAAGCAGGACATGTTTTTCAAAACTGACATATTAACAGGCTTTTCAAATCTCCTGATATTTAAATTGCCACTTCTTTTTCAGCTCTTATTGATGAAAATGACTGGAATAATTCTGTCAGTACTACTGGTTATTATACAACTCAGGCCATACAACATACTTCAAAGACTCACCAGAACCAATTTCAGTATACTGCTAATGATATAACAACTCCTATCGATATCGAAGAACCATCGACAGCGAATGCTGTTACTATCAAATTACGTCAAAATCCGTCAACTGAAAATAAGCCTCCAGACAAAACTAGTAAAAGTAAGGTTGTCAGTATAATATCAGGGAAGCAAAGATTGTTTAAGATAAATTAAACATAAATTTTTTCCTTTATTCGTCGAAAAGCGGATGTTTTGTAAGGTTCTACATAAAATTCTCCTAAGAGAACCAAACGGAAATCTGCGTATTTTAGATAATATGTAAGTTGAATTACTTAACGGATTACGAGCCTCAGATTTCAGAAGCATTCTATATCCTCGGGTTTTATCCATTCAAACAGTGCTAAATTTTTTTGCACATGGATCACATTTTCTTGGCCATAAGTCACTTTAAAATACATAAAATAGACTGTGTATACAATTTAATCAACTTCCAATTATAATTTCATATATTCAAAGGCCTATAAACATCTTATGCAAATTGAAGGAGAACTCTAGAGAGATCTGTTTCCTGCCAAAATTTTAACGTCTTATATCTCAAAAATTCCTACATGGATTTTCTATTTTTTTTTTGCTCAAGTTGTTCCATTAGTAGTGCTCGTCAAAAGAAAAGGTCAGAATTTTAATTCTAATTACAAAATTTCTGACACTCGTACTTCCCTTAGGAAAAATTTCATGGATGGTGTAGTGTTGTTTTTTTTCTTTTAATCATATATGTGACCTTTGATTCGAATTTAAGCCGAAGAAGGAGCCACAGATTAAATTTGAAAATATATGTAAGGACATCAGATCGAAATCTCTTCAGATCTTGTTTATATTTCACATTTTACAAAAAAACATCTACAGCATGACATGCCCTCGCGCAAGGTTAAATCAAATAGGGACTTCTTAGTAATGATATTTGTACTTATAAAAACAGGAAAACAGCAAACACCTACAATGGCCAGGAACTACAATCACATGCCACAATCCACAAGCAAACTGCACCAGAAAAACAATAATTAAAACAAGAGACAAACATAAATAACGATAGGAACTCGGGATAGCCGGACTTGGAACCGGCACCAGCAAAAGCCAGTGGTAGGGTTAAACCGGTTCATGGGTACCCAAACCTCCCCTTTCTCTATCCCGTTTCCCTATAGTATCAAAAACATACGAATAAAACCCAATTCAGGTAGACTACTAACTCAATGACCACTATCTTGGAACAAAAAAAGCATAAGACAAAACGTAATTTTGAAAGAAGGGTCAAAGTGTGCTCGCCGCTAAACTGCCGGCTAGCTCAAGGAATCTAGTCTGCTGGTAAAACACTGTCGCACTACGGAAGTAAGACACAAGATACATATGATACCCTCGCCAAACACATGTTTCTAGAAGTTGCACAGTGAACCCTCTATTACTAATTCACCAAAAAATTAACTAGTTTGGCATAGAAAAAATGCAGGGAAACGGGGAATGTGTCAGAGAGACAACGACCCAAAGGGGAGTAATAACAATTCAATGCCACCATAAGATCTTCAATGAACGGTGAGAAAACCCCACACCCAACGGTAGGTCGGAGTCGGCCCCTGAATAAAGAGAATTCAAGTTCAGCGAAATAAACATCATCCTAGACTCCTATAGATATAAAGTAAACTAACTAGAAAAAAAGATAAGACACACAAATGTATATTAGAAAAACAACTGAACCAAAATCAAAATCCTTACCACATACAAATCTTTAATATAAGTACAAATGAACTGCAAAGTAAAAGCTTCCTAGCAGAGGGTTTGAGCGGACAATCTGTGAACCCTCTTTAAATAATTCACCCCAGAAATTAATATGTTCAGCAATGTCTATGTTTTCGAAAAATATACCGAAATCAAAATTCTTCCCACATGTACATCTTCAATATAGGTACAAATTATCTTCGAAATAAAAACTTCCCAACATCAAAACTGTATGAGGAGTTGCGCGGACAAACCATGTATCCTCTTTTACGACATAGCCAAAAATGACAAAGTTATCACAATACATATTTTTGGCAAAAAAAAAAAAAACTAAAATCAAAATCCTTACCACATGCACATCCTCAACATATATACAAATGATCTGCAAAATAAATACTTTCTAGCATGAAAAATTTAGGAGAAGTTGAGAAACCATGTACTCCCCTTGCACGGACGGACGAATGGTAGACGGACGGGCGGACAAGGGTAAAATTATGTGCCCCCAATTTTAGTAGCGGGGGCGTAAAAATGATATTATCCTATTGGAATATAACTGTACTTAGATGTAGCCATTGGCCATGTTATGTACATGCATATGCGTATAGATTGCGAAATAAAGCACAATTTATAGGTATATACATAATAGGGTCAATGATTACATCTAAGCAAATTTACATCGAACCGGGATAATATACACCGGCAAACGAATACCGAAGCAAGAATGAGGAAAGGGGAAATTACAAAATCCAACATCACGGCAATTCACAGCAACACGAATTGAGACAGTATGACAAAGACACAACAAACAAACAAAAATGAACAAAAACGCCACAAAACTAAAGCACTAGCAGTGTAAACCCCTATAAAAACTGAGGTATCATCAGGTGCTCCGGAAGGGTAAGCATGATCTGCTCCACTCGTGGCACCCGTCACACTGCCAGTGAAAAGTCCGGTTTTGTCACAGTCGGTGTTAGTCAGTCCGGTAACAAACTCTGGATTTACCCAAAGATATCTGTTCTCATTTGTGAAACAGAAACATTGTAATGGTCTGTCAAATCGTGGTGACGACCGTAAAACTTCTGAAGTGACAACTGCAACAGTGACTGAACATACCCTTGATGTATAAGTTTTTGAGACAGTAATTTCGCTCTGTTGACAAAACTGTACAAACTTATTATTAAACTGAATGAGTTGTGAAATGTAAACGCCATATGCCGAAGAAGTGGGAATATTACTGCTCAAAAACGGGAAGTTCACTATTGGAAAGTGGAAATCATCACGCTTGTCTTAAAGTTTTGTTTTCAGACGTCCAGAGTTGTCAATGTAGAGGTATAGGTCCAGGTATGATGCTGATGATGGTGTATCAGTGGTCTCTTTAATTTCGAGTTCATTTGGGTATATAAGATGAAGGTTATCCTTAAATTAAGGATTGTTCAATGAAAGAACATCATCTATATAACGGAAACTGAAATTAAAGGATTTTGCTAACTTGTTGTCTTTTTTCTGAACTAGCCCTTGTATGAACCTGGCTTCATACTAATAAAGAAACAAATCTGCTAAAAGTGGCGCACAATTAGTCCCCATAGGTATCCCTATTGTCTGCTGGAAAACTTGTAATCCAAATTCTACAAATATGTTATCAATCAAGAATTCCAGCATTGCAATGACATCCTCCTCTGTATACTTTTTGTGTCAATCAGTGTGATGTTTAACAAAATAGGCCCCATCTTTACCTATCACCAAATATGAATATCTTCTTTCACCTTTTTTAGTACAGAAGGACTGATGTATTAATAGCATATTTTATGAAAGGATATGGAGTAAATGAACATGAGACCATAACTCATATGTTAACCCCAACTGCAATAATTTTAATGAGCTGTATGGTCATTTCGGAAATTAATTCTTCATCAGCAGCACTAGAACCCAAATAAAGGAAATCCATAATTTCAAAAAATGTTTAAAATGCATAAAACCGAACGAAATGTCTTTAAATATAATCAAGATATGAAGAGATTTCGAGTGTCTTCACAATTTAATACCGAAGTAATTGTAAATTTCCTGTCTATGCCATTACGACGACCTTTGTCTCTTAAGTGGAGATCAAATCAAAACATTTAAAACGTTATAAACCGTAAGTTTAACCATAAACCATAGAGAGTTAATAGAGAGAAAAACCCAGTAAGATCTTAGTATAAAAATAAAAATCAACCAAGACAAAGCTACCAATAATGAAGATGCTCCATAGTTTTCAACAAATCTATTATTTTACTTAAATTAAATTCATTTTCGTAACCAATAACATTGTTTAATGGTGTGAGGTTCCTCACTGTATTGAAGACCGTACGGTGACCCCTAGATGCTTTGTTTTGGGTCGTTTTAACCTGGATATGGGATGTTGTCTCCTTTACATTTACCCCATTTCCTTTCTTTTTCATATTTAATATTTAATGTAGAGAGGGGAAAATCGGACATTTTGTTTTTGATAATGATTTTATCACTGCGTTACTCATCAAGCTCCCTCTGATAAAATCTGTGTCGTTATTGTAAAAATAAAATTGATAATAAATGTCATTTCTTTCTTCATTGTACATTAAATAAAGAATTGAGAAACAACCTTTTTCTTCATTTGAAAAAACAAAATAACTTTGATTTCGGCTATACACCAGAAGTAAATACAATATATAGGCTTCAAACCTAAGGTTTAACCCTACCGCTAACTTTTGCTAGTGCTGGTACCAAGTCCGGCTGTCCCGAGTTCCTATCGTTGTTTACGTAAGTTGTTTTATGTCTTTTTTGTGTTTTTCTGTGTGGTTCCCTGGCAGATTGTGGCATGTGATTGTAATTTTCAGTCACTGTAGATGTTTCCTGTTATCCCCTCTTTTACATTCTAGACCGACCCCGAAAACCCTGAAGATATTAAAGCAGTTGTATCTTTTTATAAAACAGTCATTAGAACTGTCAGTGAGTAGAAAGGATCAAAGTCTCTAAATGTCTAAATATTTTGAATTCATGTTATTGTTTGGATGTTATGCACTAGTATTGTTTTCTTTAGTTCCTTATTGAAATTTGTGTTTTGCATAATTAAAAAGATATTATTTATCTTATTTACAGGTCCAAAGTGTAATTGTAATTGTAAAGCTTCAAATAAAACGATCGAGGAAAAAATCGCGGAAATCGTTCGGGACATTAAGGTAGACAGGAAAGACACTTCAGCATATCGACGTAAATTTACTTCAGCCCCCGATTCACGGATTCTGTCGAAAGGAATGGGGTTCACAGCAGGAGCGATTCTTGTATCTATTGGTATCAGCGTTGTTTTAATGGACAGTCATAGAATAACTACTAGCTTCAAAATAATACTGAGGGGAGTCCGAAGAATTGTGTCGTCAATGACATAACAAAGCACCCAGATTACAGGAGTGAAAAGATTTTTGTTGTCAATTACTTTACACGGCATTATGATTAGAGGAGTGCGAAGATTTTTGTTGTCGATGACTGAGGAGGTAGACCTGGGTAAAGGGACATAGTTTTTTTTTAAAATCACTTATATGTTTGCTTAGATCATTTTCATAAATATTTCTAAGCTTCTAAGAAACGTAATGATTTTAATTCTTTTATCAAATCAATGCCTAAAAAATCGATGAAACTGAATTTTTCAGACCCTTACCCATTTTAAAGGTTAACACCCTTAACCTAGGTCTTTAACAGAATTATAATGACAGAAGAGAGATACGTTTTGCTGTCTATGATTCACACCGAATTGTAAAGTGAGAGAGTGTGAAGATTATTGCTGACAATGATTTACACTGAATGTATAATGGAGGGGTGTGAAAATTATTGCTGTGAATTATTTGCAACGGAATGTTTGCTGGAGGAGTGTGAAGATTATTGCTGTGAATTATTTGCAACGAATTATATGCTGTAGTGTGAAGATTATTGCTGTCAATGATTTACACTGAAATGTCTGCTGGAGGAATGTGAAGATTATTGTTGTGAATTATTTGCAACTAAGTATATGCTGTAGTGTGAAGATTATTACTGTCAATGATTTGCACAGAAATGTATTCAAAGAGTGTGAAAATTATTTACACCGAAATGTATGCCGGAGGAGAGTGAAGATTTTTGTTATCAATGATTACATAAGTTGTCGAAATGCGCATATGCAGAAAATAAATTTACAGTAACTTTGGTATTTTATTATTATTTACACCGAAACGTATGCTGGGGGAATGTGAATATTATTGTTGTCAATGATTAAAACCGAAATTTATTCTATAGGAGTTTGAAGATTATTGCTGTCAATGATTTACACCGAAAGGTATACAGGCGGAGTGTGAAGATTATTGTTGTCAATGATTAAGCCGACATTTATACTATAGGAGTGTGAAGATATTTGCTGTCAATGAATTACACCGAAATGTATGCTGGAGCAGTGTAAAATGTTCTGCTGTCAACGATTCACACTTAAATGTATGCTGGAGGAGTGTGAAGAATATTGCTATCAATGATTTACACCATGCCGGAGGAGTGCGAAGTTTATTGCTGTTTATGATAGATGTGAGAAAGGCACAGAAAATAGGTTGTGAATAAAAATAAGAACTCTTTATATCTTTTTTGTAATTCATGAGAACTAAGAAATGATTTGTATTTGTTTATATACTGTTTTGAGAAAGAGACCTTTTTGTAAAATAGTGTGATGCATATTTTTTCTTTTCATATAACATGATGTTTAAAGTGATATATTAAATTGATATTTTTGTAGACAGATTGAATGCCAAGTTAGGACACAGAGCTTAGAACTACATTCTGTTGCAAGAAACTATGCATATCCTTTCGTAAAATATTTAATACAGGAGTTTGTCTTTTAATGCAGTGTGGAGTTGGTAAAAAATTCCCCTTGATAGAGATGTATGCTCTTTATTTTTCTAAGATATGGTGTACTTGTACATGAGATTATTTCTTATGTGTACACTTTGATCAATTACTATCATCTAAATTTATGAATATTCTAAAACCTAGGGTTTAACTCCTTCCATCGTAGTTTTGTCCTTAGCTATATTTGATATAACTGATTATTCGGATTTTGTTTGGTTTTATGCATTTTAAACATTGTTTGAAATTGTGGATTTCCTATATTTGGGTTCTAGTGCTTCTGATGAGGAATTAATTTCCGAAATGGCCATGCAGCCCATTAAAATTATTGCAGTTGGTGTTTTCATATGTGTTGTGGTCTCATGTCCATTTACTCCATATCCTCTCATAAAATATTCAAGAAATTTCGTCTCATACGATCATGAAACAATGCCTTTTATAGATAACAGTCCCTTGTGGAAAAATTTGAAGCTTTGGTCCGAACTTTGATTCAAGATTTATTTTTTTTCTTAGAACTGTGATGATCCTTTCTTTTAACTGTCTACTACCTTTCAATAGCAACTGCTGTTGAATTGCTACCGGACACTACCGCAATGGAAGGGGAGGTTTGGCATACCCTAGACCGGTTTAACCCACCATTTCTTTTAAAATGTCTGTAACAAGTCTGGACCATTGCGTTCGACGAATTTGCCGGAGGTTCACCATGCTGCCTTCAACAACGAGCTTTGCTTATACCTTATAGTTATTTCAAAAGCCTCTTGCACAGGTTTTGAACAGAAGGCATAGCTAGATGTTGTTTTTACTCAATGATGCGGTCGTCAACAAACATGAAGTTCTTACAATTCTTTTCATCGTACCCAACTTTGAGAAAGTGACACCAGGTGCTTCGGAAAGGTGAGTATTTCCAGTGAGTATACGGCACCTGACTCATGGATGTTGAGTTTTTATGTTTTATTAGTTAAGTTTTTAGTTGTCTGGATGTTTTGAAGATCCTTGTATGATATTCTCTATACAGCTATAACCTCATGAGGTACAAAGTTCATTTTTATTTCATTTGACTCATTTACTTTTGACTGAGTAATTGGACTTAATCTCTTAATTATTGATTTTTGCAGAAATAACGGATGTACAATTTACATTTTTGTATAAGTGTTCCACCAGATAATTTGTTCTTAAGTCTTTTTCAATATATTTTGGCGAATAGCTATCCATGTTTGACGTTTACCAAAAAAATATAAAAAAGCCATTATATGTGTCATATGCTATTTCTGTTCTAGCTACAAATGCAGGAAATGCCAGGAGATAAACAAAAAAATCTACACTTCACGTTTCTGGCTCATGTTTATACTTGTGACCAATTTATGTATAGATCTCGGTAGAACTAAGGTCACTCATGATAATAGGACAACAGTTCTATATCTTTCCGTTTAGAGATACGGTAGACAGTTTGTAGTCCCAGGTGGAAATCTTATGTATGCAAGGTAAGTTCAATGTAGACAAAATAACTTTATAACATATAGTCTCTAACATTGTTTCCAGTTTATTACGTATATATTTTCTCACATCAAGATAGTTATCTTTTTCACATTTTAAAGTGCGAGGTTTACCGAGAACATTACAATCTAAAAATTTAACTATTGAAATGTGAGAAATTATCGTAATAAACCGGAAAACATTTTTAAAGATTGTTTCTCTAATTCCTGCTCAATTTATTTGAAGTAAAGCGATCTCCGTAGTCTCCAGTCTCAAGTATGCCGCCATTTTGTTGTTATTATTGTTGCTATGTGTATCATTGCGCAATTCATTGAAATGGATGTTTAGTGTAATATTTTTGATAAAAATGTCATATTTTCAATATATTGAGTTTTTTTTTAATACGAATGCAAAAACCATTTCGCTAGACAATGATGCAGGTGTTTATTTCATCAAAATCCGGTTGCAAATATTTCTAGAAACTGACACGAGACATTTACATGATTGAACAGACGCAAACTGAGATCAAATTTACACACATGTTGGATATTATTTCGATAACTTATCTATCAAGGCGGTGTTTAAATTTGCTAGAAATTAGAGAAAAAATATTCTAATTTGACACTCCTCGTTAACCAACTAATTCTCGACCACCAATATTTTTTTTGCACATGCGAGTATTTTACATGTCGATCAGATTAACTGTAATCATATGTAATGACCACTTGCGCATATCATTTGCATTGTATTTCATATTTTGTGCAAAAAAGCAACAGGAAGTAACAGAACTGTACAACTGTTGAGGACACGATATTGATATCGATATCGCCATTACCTTGCAATTAGTGCCCCATCTAAACGGATGTGCTTGTCAGGAAATCTGGTGCATGATACATATCATATTACAAAATTTTCTACAGTCTAAACACAAATTTTCAGTTGTTATCGTTCATTAATCTAAATATGAAAAAGAAGGGAAATGGGGTCAATGTCAAGGAGACAACATCCAATATCCAGGTTAAAACGACCAAAAACAAAACATCTTGGGGTCACCATATGGTCTTCAACACAGTGAGGAACCTCACACCATATAGTAAGCCCTAAATGGCCCCGAAAAGGTAAAAAGTGAATAAATCAATGGAGACAAACCACATCCAATAACCCGAATATCAAGAAACTAAAATTGTAAAAGAAGACAAGGACAGGCCAATGACCAACATATTCCTGAAATAAATGTTTATTCTTATAAATGTTACTTTAACAGTCATATAGTATTTCCAAATAAATGAAGTTAACCACCAAAACAAACCTCATACTTACAGATCATACTTGTCCTTCCAGAGCACGTGATGTTACCTCAGTTTTTGTAGGGGGTCATACTGCTAGTGCTTTAGTTGTGTGGCGTAGTTGTTCGTTTTTGCTTATTTGTTTTGTGTTTGTCATACTGTGTCATTCGTGATGTGAATTTTTTATTTGTGATTTTGGAATCCCCCCTTTCCTCGTTCTTGCTTCGGTATTCGTTTGCCTATATACACACTACCATTTTTAAAATCATTATAAAATATTAAAAAATATATGCCGGATCTATTCATAAGGATAAGGAAATAAAAAAGGTATAGCTATAAGCATTGTGAAAAGATTGTTCAACGATAGGATATGGAGAACATGCACATACGACAAATTAAGGATGTTTGCTTGTCATGTTTATGCATTTCTGTCAGATTTTCGGATTTCTCTGGTTTTATCCATTCAAAAGCTTAATAATATTTTGCTCGGTGACCCCCTAATTTTTTCGTTAATTTCATTTTATATATATTTGGGAGCATTCTGACAAAATTTTATTCACTTGGTGTTATTTTGTCACATTCAATTTGGATAAACATTGCTCATGTTAAACCTATGGAAAATGCAGAGGGGTTCAGTTTCCCGCCATTTTTTTGAAACACTTGTAACTCAAAATTTTCATCGGTAACCTATAATTTTTTTCGGCTTTAATTATTTCTTTTTCAATTTTCTAACAAAAAATCACATTTAATTGAAATCCTTGTTATTTTAAGATTGACCAGGTAACATCCTTAAGTCTTTAGTCTTATTTTACAGATGATTGCATGCAGGTTTTCCGTGTTTGTCGCTGTCCTCGGATTATCTCTAGGTATTGGAGAATGCTTTCTTCTGGGAAGTGGTAGACTTGGAAGTGGCAAACAGGAAATTGGGCCTGCCAAATTTACATTGTCCCCTTCTGGACAAATCAAAGTTTCTATCCCAGGTATGTATTTCAGTACCATTTGTTTTTGGAAACCAAATATAAATATTAAAGTTAGTTACATGTAAGTGAGAACCGAACCGCCAATCCAAAGCTAATAATCAAAGGACAATGACAAAATCGGAAACAACAAAGAAAAAGAGACACAGCATGAGTACGGCACAGAAAAAAAATGAAGACACACACACACACACACACACACACACACAAAGATGAACAACACGGACCCAATAAAAACCAAGGGGGAGATCAGGTGCATCTCCCTCATTTCAAATAAAAGTGAGAACAAAAGTTCGAATCGATCAAAGGGAGAGACCAGTAATGAAAATCCGTATAACATTTGACAAAATCAGAGAAACACAATCTGACACAGAACATTTTTTGGCAAGCCGTCATATTCCCGACTTGGAACGGGCATTTTATAAATAAACCAGGTTTTATTATGCATCAACCTCCCACTTATATGACGACTAACTATAGCTTCTGTGTGAATATAAATGTTTTTGCCATCAAACTGCTAAAACCATCTAGGCATTAATTTGAATCCCATTGATATGTAATTGAGTTTATCGTGCTGACATGCAAACATCTGCAGTTTGTGCATTTAGCTTTTTGTTGAAAAAACAAACATAACGTTATAATTTTAAAGTACTTGGGTATATGGTTTCTTTATCAAAATATGTAAACAGAAAATAACATTTTTTGCTATCAATGGCATCGTCGCCACGTCAACGGTCTCATTTTCAAAACTCAGCAGATGTTACGTAAGATGAAAAAAATTGTGACGTAACCAATCAGTAATTTTTGAAACTTTTGGCAGTTGACGTAGCAATGACGTCTTCGATTTTTAATTTCAGTACAATAAACAATTATGTACTAATTCAAGCAATAGCAAGTGTTTTGTTCCCCTACACATACAACACTTTTTCCGCTTCTCGACAGAGAAACTTTATGTCTCAAGGAACATAAAATTGCTTCTGCTCTCATAGCCACTAAATAATATAGTTTTTTTAATGAGACAGAATTGTATATCGATGGATATCAACTAGAGTTATTTAATTTCAATATATAATAAACGAGCCTTGGCGAGTTTATTATTTTGAAATGACATAAAGAGAGTTTATATCCATTGATATTTAATTCTTTCGGGTGATTAAGACTATTTCTCTTAAGATTTTCATAAATAAATGCAGTGAATGTTGTTGCCGAACTATCAATAACAAAACCGTTACTAGGCTACCTTTATCTCGGCAAACGAGATCTCACAGTGGTCCAATAGAACCGTCGAAAAAGTAATAACACATCATGCGTAATGTGCTATTATTTGCCGCTCAACCAATGAAATTCACAAGAAAAAGATTCACTTAGTTCATTTCTAACTCCAGCTTCAAAGTTTTGTTGTTTCCCCAAAATAACTATTCGTGCAAGGAATAGGTAATGAGGTTGGATCATAAGAGAACTTGTATTAACTGTGTGGTTTTAGCTTTCCACACTTGTCTTTTGTTGTTACTTTTATCTTGTCAAACTTTGACCCACTGTATAGTTCTTTTCATTCCAGCTAACGGCTTTAGTAGAATGGCAATCCATTTTGACATAAACAAGCCATTGCCAGGAGTTATGGGATCTCGATATGCCCAGGATTTAACATCGCCTACCGGTAGATATGTAAAATATATGTAGTAGTATTAAATATCACAAAGAAAGCAATATCTTTGTTTAATATGGTAGAGTAAATATGAATGAGATAAACGACAACAAGGACATTGATCTTTAATGGGGCGTTTCTGCAGTGTACATTCTAAATTTTTGCAAAAAAAATTAACATCCGATAATTTTTTCCAGTCTTTAATACATTGAGCATCTAAAAAATATTGTTTTTACTTTTTTACCTTAAATATTATTCTTAAACTAGATCTACAATACAGGAATTTAGAGTTAAATATATTTGCCACCATGACATTAAAAAAAATCAAAAACATTCAGCCGACTGGAAGACACATTCATCAATTTGTCTCTGATGAAGGAAAGGTCAACGATTTTTAATACATTTTTGACACTTCTAGGTGTTGTCAATTAATAATCTTCTTAACAGTTGCCAGGTGGCGAATGTTATGGTAAACTTCAGGTTCATTAATAGTTTGTTTCTGTTAGGAAGTGTATCAACATTTCTCTATTAAATAATTCAAAAATCACGTTCCCAGTCCAACTAACTGGTGTAAAGTCAACTCATACTGTAATACTGACACTGTTCTAACTATCGCCTAATCAAAGCTGTCAATGCTGACAATGAATACGCTACCTATTGGTCAACCCAGTCCGGAAATACTGACAACAAGTAGGCTACCTATCGACCATTCAAAATTATAAATACTAGCTAAGATATACCGGGAAAAGTGACTCGCTAAATGAGCAAAGGAATTTTCATGTGTGATTTGATAAAACAATAGGTAATTGGCGTGAAGAACCAACAGCAACGACATCTCTAAAGTTTACTACAACTGTACCAACTTTTCCACGCACTTTTAATTACCAGTTGGAAGAAAAAATGATTAGCGCCTAATGATTGAATAAGAGTTACCATTTCAATGGGAAAAACATAACATATCGGCCAAACTTAATTCAAAGCTGCAATTTTCATAGAAATAGTCTAATATTATCCTTGCCTTTTTTATCGAATTGCGTCCAAATATGATAATCAAAATAACTGGTTTTTTTTTGGGTTTTTTTGTTTGTTTTAGGTGGAAATTTTGAATGGCAAAGCCCTGTTCAAGGAAAGGAGGGAGATGTCATCCATTACTGGTTATGGGGAGAGAGAAATGGAATAGGGGAGCAGAAAACGGACCTTACAGCAGTTTTGAAGTGTAAGTCTTAAAGACAAATCCTACTATTCGAACTCCCGATGATATCTTCTTGATATTGAATCTGTACTTTATTAATGAACAAAGCTTTAAATTAAGCTGAAAAAATAAGGGGGTCACCGACTTAGTTTAAGAGCTATGACGTCATCTTTATTTACCTGTTTTCAAGGTATCAATTATATACTATTTGGACTATATTTTTACTATATATTTCGTTTCGAATGAACTGAAAATATTCTAAATTCTTTATGGTGTGTACAAACGCAATATATAACAATTACAGAAAAAATACGCAATTTGTTGTCTAAACGGCTCAATTTTCAAGTTCCCGCCATTTTTGTCGGGTACTCGGAATAGGACAAAATCGTCGATCGCAAAAAATTGACCAATGATAATTTGATAATATTTTCACAGAAGACATAGACTAACATTCTCAACGGATTAAGTAAACAAAAAGATAGGGTCACCGAATCAGGGAAAAAGATATTTGCAAAAAACATGTCAAGGCCGAAAATGGCGGGAATAAAAAAGCGTTTTTTTTGTTGTTGTAATTTTCGGCCAATGTAGGAATTTACTGTTATTTTCTTTGTAATAACAATATTTAAATAATATGAGCACGTTCTTTCGAAGTTTTGCAAAATTATATATATTTTTTTCCATTTTTGTTTGTTTTATCAATTTCTGTTAGCGGGGTGAAGGTGGAAATAAAAGATCTATTCATTTGACTATATCTACACAAGTTTGAAAGTTTCTTTGAAATTGCATAAAAAGTTGTCATTTAATAATTTAATAACAATACAATTCTTGACAAACTATTAGATGAAGTTGTCTACATAGTGTTTAATTAAATTGTGCCCGTTTATTCTGTACATGTTACAACTGACCCTTACGTCGGTCCAAGTACCGGGAAAAATTCGCGGGAAATTTGCAACGTCATAAATGAATTACGAAACATTAAAGCTAAGTTCGCGGGAATTTGGCGACGTCATAAAGGAATTACAAAACAGTAGCAAAATGCGCAGAAACAATAGTAGGATATGCCTTTAAGGAAAATTTCTAGTCATGTTTTGATATTTGTATCTGATTTTCTAGTCATGTTTTGATTTTTGTATTTGATTTTCTAGTTATGTTTTGATATTTGTATCTGATTTTCTAGTCATGTTTTGATATTTGTATCTGATTTTCTAGTCGTGTTTTGATATTTGTATCAAAATTTCCAGTCATCATCTGATATTTAAATCTAATTTTCTAGTCACGTTTTGATATTTGTATCTGATTTTCTAGTCATGTTTTGATCTTTGTATCTGATTTTCTAGTCATGTTTTGATCTTTGTATCTGATTTTCTAGTCATGTTTTGATCTTTGTATCTGATTTTCTTGTCATGTTTTGATATTTGTATCTGATTTTTGGACTCCTCTAGTTTTCTCAATTTTAAAGTGTAATAAATTGCTCAATGGCCTCTTTTTGTAATAATTATATTTTACTTTTTAAGGATGTATTCTCCTGAGGGGTCAAAATTTTCCTGCATCAAGTTTTTCCCAAAACCTACATTTTTATAATGTAATTCGTGTACTTAATGCCGGAATAAACATTCCACTTTTCTTTGCCTACGACCTTTATAATAGCAATTTTTGTTGAGCTGCTACCGGACACTACTACAATAAAAGGGTAGGTTTGGCGCAACATAAAACCAGTTTCTCTAATTTCTATTCAGTTTTCACCTTTCATGAACGATGTTGAAACATTTGTTCTCCTCTCTAGAGAGGAGAACAAGTTTCGTGAATTTTCCCGCCAAATTTATTCGGAATACAATCCTCGGTGTTTTTCATCCAGTCATTAGAGAAACAATTTCCACAACTTAAACACGTTAATTATGAAATTTCTCACATCTCGTTAAATAAATTTGGAAATGTTTAAAAGCTCGGCAAGCCTCGCTTTCAAACATTTGCAAAATTTATTTAACTCGATGTGAGAAATTTCATAATCAACTAGGTCTCGTTGTGGAAACTATATTTAATCCACTATTTCTTTTGAATTGACTGTACCAAGACAGGACCATTGCGGTTGACAATTTTCCCAATGGTTTTGCACCTGCTTCGTCTATAGGGTCTGTAAGTCTCGTCATGTGACACCGAGATTTTACGATAAAATTGCAATTTGAACACGTTTCCCGCCAAAATATGACGTTGCTGGATTATGACGTTCAAATTTTTTGCCTTAAACGTCATATGTTTTTGTTTAAAATGCAACTTCCGGGTACAAGTCTTGGTCCCGGAAGTTCCAAAATGGAACGAGACTTACAGACCCTATTGGCCTCTTAGACTTTGGATCTTGACAATTTTGTTTGGTAACTTTTTTTCACCCCTATAACCGAAATTTCAAATCTCACATGTAATTATTTCAGAATTTACAAATACTGTAAACAAACTAATTTTCGCGAGCGATTAATTTTCGATATCTTTGCGATGGGGAAAGTATCGCGAAAACAAGTCATCGCGAATATTTGTAACCCTTATATGAATGTATCAGAAGAAACAGAAAATCGCGAAAAACAGTATCCCTGAAGTTCACCTTTAAGAAGAAACAATGGCAGTAGAATACCGAAGGAACAAAGGAATGAAATTTACAAAAATCGAAGTCCAAAGACAGGGCAAAAACGAGAACACAGAAAACAATGACGTTTGACACAAAAAACATTGACGTTAGACAGATACAAAGCACAGAAACAGAAATTTCAACATTCAAAACAGAGGCACTCACAGTGTGAACTCCAGTGAAACTGAGAGTGACATCAGGTGCTCCGGAAGGGTCAGCATGTTCTGCTTTGTTAACAACACCCGTATAACTGTAAGTGAGGAAAATATGTTTTTGAAAGATCTGTTTGATAGCAGATTGGTTAATGTCATTTTCTAAAAATAAAAATATTAAAAATATAACCCTAAGACATAACAAATGAAAATCCATGTTACTTCTCGAACCCTCAAACAGTACCAAGTTAAAATTTTGAAAAGTTTTTATTACTTTAGTATTCAAACATTAACAATGACACATCGGAATCACAAACATCAATAACGAAGACAAAACTAAAAAATATACGAGACAACACAAAAAACTTAAGCACTTGACAGTGTGAACTCCCTTAAAAATCGAGAGCGACATCAGGTGGTCCGGAAGGGTAAACATGTCCTGCTCTGTTAACAGCACCCGTCACACTGTGAGTGATTCAATCCGGGAAAATGTCAAAGTCGGTAATCAAATCCCGGAAGACGTGAATCTAGCTGAAAATGTTCACTTTCATTCGGATTACTGACACGTCATATCTTTCAATGATGCTTTGGTGAAAAAACACGAAATAAAATATCCGAAAAAATAAGTTGCTTTACAGAAAAAAAATTGTTCGAATTGTTACATTGTAACGCCATCATAGTGACTGCAAGAACGAGAACAAAATCAAAAGTGTTGTTCCACTATATAATAATCTGTCTGTATTCCTTCTAATGCATGCCACTCTTAGCACAACAAACCAGTGCATTTTTGATTGATTTAAGTGTTACTTCATCGAAAGGCTTCATGGATTCATCGAAGGGCTTCTTCAAAATAAAGACAGAAGGGTATCCTGGTCCTTTGGTTTCGGCTTCTGTTGGATGGGTGGTATTTGTCACTGGAAAGTCCTCGCTTTGGTAGTTTTCTTCATCTTTTCTGTCTAGGGTAGCTCGCAGTTAGGGATACTGCAGATTCTTCCAACTCGGCCTCATCGTTCCTTGACCTTAATCTTTAAATTGACATCACAGGTTCAATACATGACAAACGCGATGACTTCGCTTTTTCAATGGTCAACTTCCCTTTTCTTTGTAGCAACGTTCCAAAGGCGTTGGTATGTGGTGTTTGCATCTCCTAACTCATTCGCTGCTCAGGAACCTATGGTCGATACAGTGACTCCCTTGATAGAACTCTGTTGCTTACAAAAAGGCTAGTTAGGCAGGGGTGTGTTGCCCATGACTTCGGGTCGTCGCTGCCGTGGTTTTGTGGTCGGCGTGTTGTGGAATACCTTTTCCCGAATAGCGGTGGGTCTTTCTCTCTGCCACACGAGTTTGTTGTCCTCTTCCGGAGTTGGCTCTGCCGCCAAAGTTTGCATGTCCAGCACGGCGGATGTCTTGTAGGAGGTAGGAGATGCTAGCTCCGCCGGTGCACATGGTCTCGCCTATGGTTTTGTATTGGGTCCTTGTTTTTGTATATATATGTCTTCGTTTCCTTTTCTGTCCAGTGCTCCTGTTGTGTCTTTGTTTCTGTTTTTTTCTGACATGGGCATTGTCCTAAGATTGTTCGTTTTAGACTTTTAGACTAACGGTTCGGTTCTCGCTTACTTTCTTTAGAAAATCGTTCTCAACCTAATGTCATGATTTTAAAATTCTTTGAATGATACTGTGAGATTAATTTTGTATCTTGCAAGACAACCGCAGTAGAATATCGAAGAAACAAAAGAATGGTATTTACAAAAATCGAAGTCCAAAGACATGACCAAAACGAGAACTCAGAAAACAATGACGCAAGACACCTACAAAGCCCATATGTAAAATCAAAACATTTAAAATAAGGCACTCAGAGTGCGAATTCCCATGATATTGTGAGTGACATAATGTGCTTCGGAAATGTAAACATGTCCTGCCCTGTTAACAGTCACAAGGTCAGTGAGGCATATATATTTTTGAAAGATCTTTTAGGTAGCTGATTGTTTAATGCTATTTCTCTAATGATATGTCAAGTTTAAACCGGTTTTGACCCGTTAGATAAATTTTCATATTTAACGTAAGTTGAATAAAGCCCCGTGCTATTTCCCGCCACATCTATTCGGAATACAATTCTCGGTGTTTATCATTTATCATTAGAGGAAAAGATTACACCACTTTATCCCGATTATTACCATATTTTATCCACTCTCGATAGTTAAATTTTTATAATTTTAAAATGTTCGGCAAGCCTTGCAATTTAAATTTTAAAATTTAACTATCTTTAGTGGATAAAATATGGTAATGAACGGGATCTTGTGGTGTAATCTATATTTGCTAACCCTGAGACAAAAAAATAGAATCAATGGTACGTGTTACTTCTCTTACCCTCAAACGGTACCAAGGTTAAATATTTAAAAGCTTTTGTAATCACTTAAGTTTTCTAGTGTAAGTAGTTAAAATGCATATAAAGCAATTTATTATTCCGATTCAGCAAACCACCCAACAACAACGACAACTACAACGACAAGTCGGCCTATGACGCATGCGCCTACAGCAAAACCAACGTCTGTCATTACGTCTTCATCCAATGTAAACATAGCTACCTCTGGACCATCACCAGGGGTAACAACAGGATCAGGCGGTTCTATGACTAACTCTGGTGGTTCTATGACTGACTCAGGTGGTTCTATGACTGGCTCAGGCAGTTCTATGACTGGATCAGGCGGTACTGGACTGACTGGCATGGGCAGTTTTGGTGGTGGTTCTAACACTGCAAACAGAGGTAAATACATTATACAGGATATATCATTAAGCGTCAAAGTACAAAAATACCCAAATTGTATAATAAACAGTTACTTTTGTAATGCTGTACATATGTTTCAAATCGGACAAAATTGTCAATCTTTTTCCATTCAATATAAAACTTTAGACTTCATCGACTATGTCATCATGATCAGTGCCTCTTGTGGGGAAAGAGTCCTTCTCTACCTTCTGTCCTGTTTCCACAATTCTTGAACAGTTGGAGAAATACTGTTCTCCTCTCTAGAGAGAATGTTGTTCTCGGCAAGTGATTGGATGAAATTCAATTATGACGTCAAACATGTTTGCAATTTTCCGACTTTACCATTGTGACGTCATGAAAAAAAGCGACCATGCCTGCTGACGTCAACATAAAAGAACACATTTATTTCGGATCATCAGAAAAGGGGGTTCATGTTTTTGTCCAAACTCTCCTTGAAATCATTAGAGAAATAAAATCCACAACCTTATCTCGTGAGAAACGACATTTCTACACTCTTGATAGTTAAATTTTCAAATATTTTAAACGCTCGGCAAGCCTCGCGTTTAAAAATCTGAAAATTTAACTATCTCTAGTATAGAAATGTTGTTTCTCTCTCGATGCGGGTGTGGATTCTATATTTCTTCTATACCTGAAGTGACTGTGCACATTAAAATCAAATACTGCTATGCCACTTTCCATTTTGGCTGCTGTCTAAACTCACACTAGCACATAATAACCCATTATTATTATAAAGTAGCGATTTACTTATTAAGTTAGTCAGTTAAATAAACGTATTGTCATTTGTAAAATAACTAGAATATATAGTTCCCGTATGAACAAAACATTGGCAAACGTATACAAATGGAAAATGTGAAAGTGGAAGTCTTAAAAACAAAGAGAAAACAAAACATATTTGTCATATACAATATCAAATTATAAGCCTATAGCTAATAAATGAAGCATTCATTCAAACGAATACGGGAAAATACCGAAGAGGAGATATCGAAAGAAAAATGTCAACATTGCAAATCAGAGCACGCAGGATGGATTTGGAAAATAAAAATTTTGAAGCATCTTGAATAAGGTACATCATCCAACATAATAATAAAAATGACATGTTCTTTTTAGGTCATACAACACAATGTCAGTCCTATCCCTGTCTGATTTTTGAAGATGATTTTAACACGTTGGATTTCAGTGTATGGCAACATGAGATAACAGCAAGCGGTGGTGGCGTAAGTCATTTGTTTTTAATTTATCACAACTTATTCAAATTACAATGATATGACAATACTGAAGTACGTGAATACTTCTTCAACTTTAATTTCACCCCAAGGGAACCCCGGGATATAGAAATATGACCCAGTATTCCAGGCTGCGGGGAACAATAAAAGTGACAACAAAAGTCCGAATCGATGGAAGGAAGAGACCAGTAAGGAAAATTCGTATAAAATTCGACTGAATCAGGGAAACACAATCCGACCCAGAACATTTTTGGCAAGCCGTCATATTCCCGACTTGGAAAGGGCATTTTATAAATAAAATGGTGGGTTAAACCAGGTTTAATGATGCATCAATCTCCCGCTTATATGACCCCTCCAAAACTAGATGTCAGTGGTAGTACGGGATGAATAAACACACAGCCCATCTTTCTGATGGGATGTAAACTCAGGTCCACGTGTTGGAAGAAATGCCACGCTTTCTGCACGTTAAAAAACCCTTGCAGCAAGCTATTTTTTGAGTGGTCCGTATGTGATCGGCTACAAGGCTAAATTCATCGCCCCTTTCTATTTCACCTTACTTTTCCAGTGGCAGTCAGAATTTCCCATCCCATGACCCTTTCCACACCCCAAAGTGATTATCTATTAAAAAAACTTGTTCTGGTCTTGATATAGCTGAAATATTGCTCAGCAGACGTTAAAGCAAAATTCAATCAATCAATCAATCTACTTTGATTTCTATGGGCTCTAATTCAAAGTAAATGATTTTAGTCGATGAAGAAATAAATGGATATTGAGTAAATGTACATGGGACAAAATCCCTATCAAAACATGGTAAGATTAAACAAATGGAACAACGATTTTATTTTTGCTCTTCATCTTGAAGTCACCATGAGGCCTTCAACAATGAGCAAACACTCTTAGTAAGTTCAAGACTAGCGAGCGAATGCATTTGCTAAATGTTGAACAACCCCACATATTCCACTCTTTACATCATTTTTAGCTCGGCTGGCCTAAAAGGCCATGTGAACTATTGCCATCACTTGGCGTTCGTCGGCGTCCGTCCGTCCGTCGTAAACTTGTTCAAAAATCTTCTCCTCTGAAACCGCTAGGCCAATTTGATCCAAACTTGGCCTGAATCATCACCAGGGTATCAAGATTCAAAATTGTGTTCGATTAGTCCGAAGACCAAACAAACATTGCTGCAGCTACTAAAAACATCTGAGAGGGTAAAAGTAATCAGCATGACAAGATCTACCTGCCCTGCAATTTTGAAGAAAATCCGAAAACCCGTCTTCGAGTTATTGCCCCTTTTCCGTGAAAATTTTAAAATTTTGATATTCTTTATTTTTTATCGCAAAAACTATAACAGATAGAGGTCAACTTTAATTGCAAAAATGTGCACCATATCAAGATCTACCTACCTTGAAATTTTGAAGAAAATCTCACTACCCATATAGGAGTTTTTGCCCTTTATTGGTCAAATTCAAGAAATTTGATACTTTTTTCATCAATTTAAAAAATCTTCTCCTCAGAAGCAACTGGGCCAATTGTTACCACAATTGACCTGAATCATCACCAGGGTAAATAGTTTCAAAATTGCGTTCGATTAGTCCGAAAAGCAAGCAACATGGCTGCTGTTACTAAAAATAGAACAAAGGGGTAAATTGCATTTTTTGCAAATAACTCGAAAACCATTACATATATTAAAAATCTGATGGAGTGAAAATAATCAGCATGTTAAGATCTACCCGCCCTGCAATTTTAAAGAAAATCCGAAATCTTGTGTTGGAGTTATTGCCCTTTTTCCATAAAATTTCCTAAATTTTAACACATACATATTTTTTTTAAAAAGTGTAACAGATTGAGGTCAAGTGTAAATTGCAAAAAGGTTCAGCATATCAAGGTCTACCCACCCTGAAATTTTGAAGAAAATCCAAAAATCTTTGTAGGAGTTGTTGCCCTTTTTCATGGAATTTTCAAATTTTCATATTTTGTTGTCTTTTATATCCATAACTAGAAAAGATGAAGGTTTAGTGTAAATTGATTAAAATGTTCGCCATATGCTATGGCAACTTGTAAACTGGTGCATAAAATTGTTCATTGACCACCATTTTCAAAATGGCCGCAAAAAAAAAAAGGTGGGAAAGTTCAACATTGTCCGCTTTCAATGAAATTTGGTTTCCAAGTGGATGTTGATATTGCGACTTCAAAACAGATACTGAAAATTGTTTGTTGACCGCCATTTTTAAAATGGCCGCCAAAAAGGCGGAAAAATTCAACATTGTCCAATTTCAATGGAATTGTGTTTCCAAATACATGTAAATATTGATGTGGTAACTTAAGAATATGGTTTTAAAAATTGTTGTTGACCGTCATTTACAAAATTATGTCTCAACTTCAAAACTGGTGTTGAAAGTGGTCATAAGCAAGTACATTTTTGTCAAAAAAGCGCAAAGAAGAAATATAGTAAAACAAGATCAGACTTTGATTGGTGGTGTTTGGGCTAACAAAGTTTGAGAGACTTAAGTTCAACTGTATAACTTAAAATGTTAGCATCATTGTGGCACCTGATGTCGCTCTTGTTTATTGAGAGTTCACACTAGTAGTGCTTTAGTTTTTTGTGTTGTATATGTTACGTTCGAGTGTTTTGTAGGCATGTGGTGTCTTTGCTCTTCCGTCTTTTGGTGTTCTTGCTTTTGCCTTGTCTCTAGACTTTGATTTGTGTAATCTTGTGCTTTGTTCCTACGGTATTCTACTGCCGTTGTGTTGTGGCAACTGGAAGCCAGGTAAGCGATACGGGTCCTGGGAGCCTCTAGTTCTCACAAACACTGTCATCAAGCAGGTATTTGTGTTGAGAAGAACAGGACATGCCCATCCATCCTTCACTATTATGAGGACTTTACTTTTTCATTCTTGTCAAACACAGGGAGTAATATTTATTCGCAAAATTGAATCGTTTTCCAGTGCAGAAAAATTTCATAAAACCATTGGATACTGACAACAAGCTCTTTAGAGCAGACATCTGTCCCCACAAAATCGGTTTATCCAATCACGAAATATGAAAAAGAAAGGAAATAGGGCAAATGTCAAGAAGACAACATCCCATCTCCAGGCTTAAAAGAATCTTTGATGCAAACGATTCTGAAACCAACCGTTGACACATGAGATGAAATACAAAATTGAAATAAAGCAACAAATATGAACAAAACGCCCTTAAACTTAAGCACTGTCAGAGTAAACCAAAAAAAAGTAACTAATTAGTATCTGTAACCTACAATCAGAATAAAGAACCCGAGCGAAATTACCACATATACCGCACTGTATATACATTTTGTTTTGATTTTTTCGGTGACTTTATTTTGTAGAATTGGGAGTTTGAGTATTATACCAACAACAGATCAAACAGCTATGTAAGAGATGGAACACTGTTTATCAAACCGGTAATGTGAAAAAACATGTACTTAATGTAATAATATGGTATTGCAATGGCTAAGCAGCCCTGCTTTGCTAGCCATTCATATCAATGTATCAAAGTTTTATAAGCATTTTCAGCCTGTAAACGATTTAAATTTTATATCATTGATTAATGTCAGTTGTGTCTTGTAACTGACTTGTTAAATACTGTCTCCTCCTTCAGTGGGTTTAACTCTATGCTACTAATTGATATAGATTTTGGATCTTCGACCAAGGTTTTGAGTGAAGCCATTCTGAACGAGTCGACTTATGTGTTGCTGGATGAGCTACACATCTTTGAGAGACGTGGAATTTGTTCTGTTTCATAGTTAAGTCCACTTCATTCTCGTGACAATTAATTTGCCTACACTCTAACATATTACTTTTTGGCTTAATTATAGCTGAACAACAAATTTATACCCTTAGTAACTAAAAACAATCACTCAGCCAATCAGAACACTTTCGTGTGTGTGTTTTTCTTTTTTTTTGTTATATATTTTTAATTATTTTTATTTATTCAATATTATTATTTTTTTACGGTAAAATGATTTGCTATCACGGTAGAGATAAAAATAAACATCGTTACTTTTGCAAATTAAAGTGCATTTATAAATGCAAAATTTTATTAGATATACAAGTCTTCTGTCATTTATTAGTAATTAGTCTTTTCTGACAATAGACCATATCCGGTATTTAGATCCACCAATTGTTGTTTGTTCGCCTTACGTCATATGGTAGGCTACGTATTCATTACCTGTCCATTTCTTACCACCTTTTCAAGGGGTTATCTAAAAGTTATCCCTTCCACCTAACTTTCTTTTTTTTTTAGTTTTAATCAAGATTATGTTTTAACTTGATTTGCTTATTCCCGTCCAGGTATAGCTCAAATGCTGCCATCTAACATATCAATCAACGAATTTAACTGCTTAAAATTTAAGTTTTTTTATGTTGACAACATGTAGAGATAGGGTATTTTACGAAAGGATATGGAGTAAATGAACATGAGACCATAACACATATGTTAACTCCAACTGCAATATTTTTAATGAGCTGTTTGGTCATTTCGGAAATTTATTCCTCATCAGCAGCACTAGAACTCAAACAAAGGAAATCCATAATTTCAATAAATGTTTAAATGCATAAAACCAAACGAAATCCGAATAATCAGTAATATCAAATATACCTAAGGACAAAACTACGATGGAGGGAGTTAAGCCTTCGGTTTTAGAATTTTCATAAATTTGGGTGTACGTATTATTCGTATTTCAATCATACTTTCAAATTTTGGCATTTTTATTTTTATTTTTTTGTTTTTTTTTGCAATTTTAAAATGTTATTCTGACTACCTGTTTATTGCCCCCACATCTCAGGATTTCATAATGCCAAGTTTTCTTACGATTAACTCGATCAACGCCCTGTTGTTGTTTATATGTTGTGATTGTCTTCTGTTAATCTTTATGTCGGGCAACGGATGATAGCGATTGTAACAACACTTTGCCAGTTAATTCATGTTTATTGATAATGCTGCATCCTTGATTTGAAAAAGATGGATGTAGCGTTCCTCGATATCTAGCAATGGATTCCGCTCAAACCGGTGCTAGGGGTCGTCTTGAACCTACTTTGAGGTATAAGCAAAGCTCATTGTTGAAGGCCTCATGATGACTTCAAGACGAAAAACAACAATAAAAGCATTGTTCCATTGTTTAGTTTCACCGTGTATTTGAAGAGGTTTTGTCTCTTGTATATATATTCCAAATCCCTTCATTGATTATTCAATGTTTCTCTAATTTCTATCCAGTTTTCACACTTCCTGAACGGTGTGGAAACATTGTTCTCCTCTCTAGAGAGGAGAACAAGTTTCGTGAGATTTCCCGCCAAAGTTATTCGGAACACAATCCTCTGTGTTTTTCATCCAGTCATTAGAGAAACAGTTTCCAAAACTTAAACACGTTAATTATGAAATTTCTCACATCTCGTTAAATAAATTTTGAAATGTTTAAGAGCTCGGCAAGCCTCGCTTTCAAACATTTGCAAAATTTATTTAACTCGATGTGAGAAATTTCATAATCAACTAGTTCTCGTTATGGAAACTATATTTATTGAGATATGATTTCTGAAAAAAAACATGTCCATATATACAATGTACATACCTCAGTTAGATTTCAGGCTTTCTGTAATCAAAGGTGATGCAATATCGTGTTTCATACTGTTAGGAAATTAATAGTTTTAGATAAAAAGTACAGACATTACTGTTAATTTACTTTCTTTATATGGCAATTTCGACAACTCATGTCACTTCAGTGCACATAAAATCAAAACGTTGGAAGTCCAGCAATCGAGAAATCGAAAGATGTATGAAAGTTGATAGAGAACAAATAATCAAACAGATTTAAATTGAAAGCCTAAGTCAGCTGAGGACAGAAATTGTATAAGGAAGATACTCCTTAGTTTTACATTTAACCCTATTCATTAGTGCTTTCTTTTCGACAAGTCAAAACATATGGCCAATTCATTTTAGAAAAAAAACTGTTATGCTTGTTAAGCATGTTAAGTGTTGCTGACCTAATTTAGTACGTTTCGTTGGAGAACTGTATAGTTAAAACAGGTTTAGCAATCAAACATAATTTGATCGAAACCATTTTTTGATATTTTCGCTAATAGACATTGACGGCTGACCATTATGGGGAAGAGTTTTTAAATACTGGAACTTTGGATCTTTGGGGTAAGTCTAGATTTTCATTTGTTCTTGCATTGAATATTTATTCTTCCATATCACCATGAAGGAATATCGAGAACTTCAGAGATATCTAAAAAAAACTAATGCAAAGGTTGAAAACTTACTGTGAATTTAGTTTCTGCACATGCGCATTTCGACAACTTATATCTCTTCTGTGCAGATCAAATCAAAACATTTGGAAACCCATAAGCAAAATATGCAAATACTGAGAGAAAACAACTACCAATAGTATCTAAAAATGCAAGCCAAAATCAGCTAAGGACAGAGCTATTGCAAGAGTGGAGATACTCCTAAGCTTTTAACAAAATTTTCTTAAATGTAGAAATTGCATGTTTTCAAATAAAATCGGTTTTCGAGCCAGCAACAAAGTATTGGCTACTGGGGACTAACAGTCCACCAGTAGTGGCATCGGCCCAGTGGTAATAAATACCTGTTATGAGCATTTGTTTTGTTATTCAAGAAACTTAAGTTCTTGTAAATGCCATCTCTCTTTTTTTTTCCTTTGATTCTTTCGATTTCGAAGCACTTTAACTGATAATTTACCTTATATTATTTACTTACCCTGAATTATTTACCTCATTAATTTTTATGCATTTTCATTCATATATATGATAAACTTTGACCGTCTGTTATGTTTCACCTAAATATTAGATGAATTTTAAGTTTCATGTGGGAAACATTTCCGGGTCCAAAGATCGAATCTGTGCTACCTTTCTGTAATATCAAGGTGATCAAACGACATAATACATCGCGATAAAAATCGCAAATATAACGAACAGATGTAAGAAAATATATTTAAAGTGACAACCGATCGATAACTCAGGTAATTTTTAAAATGCAATCTAATCGGCATTTATATAATAAAAGTAAAACAATATCTGAAAGAAGATCAATATAAAAGGAAACTTTCGTATGAAGAACAAAAAATACATTTATTAACTAATTGATATATGTAGTCTGAATAAACTGAATTAAAAGTAGACGATTCTATTTCAATGGCGGAGTGTCAGCATTTACTTTTAGATATATAAGGCTGTATTTTTTATATTCGAGGTCTCTAAGTTAGTTAAATAGAGTATATCCTTCCGGATCAAGTGGATTACGATATTTCTCTAGTTCGAGATAGTTAAATTTGTGATTTTCAACATGCGAGCTTTAGCGAGCATGTTAAAATCAGAAATTTAACAATCGAGAACAATTTAACAATTTAACGCTATTGTTGTTGTTCTTTATCTTGAAGTCACTATGAAACAACCCTTCCTGTTATTTTCAAAGTGCGATGCAACCTCGAATTTCGAAAGGGATTAGCTACTGTTGCCACTGAGATTTTTCAAGTAAATAACATGTGTATACTTTAAGCACTATCGTCACTATATCAGCTCCAACATAAAATAAGCAAAGAGTTTGATTTAACGTAAGATACACTTTGATTTTGTTGTAGGTGGTTCCCCTGCAGATCAATGTACTAGCAATGCGTTCTATGGCTGTAAACGCACAGGACAAGGTGGTCATATAGTAAACCCAATACAGTCGGCAAGGTTACGCAGTGTAAGAGGGTTTACAATGAAGTATGGAAAGGTAGAAATTGAGGCTAAAATGCCGAAAGGGGACTGGATTTGGCCAGGTAACTTTCCTGAAAAATATAACTAGTGTTATTGATTTTAAGGTAGATAGACACTAATTTTCATATCCATGAGATTTTGTTGTAAGTCGGCACAATTGAAAATTGAAATCAAAGTTTGCTCATTTTTAGCTATTTGTTCACCTTAATTTACACGGATTGCACGGGGAAAATATTGAATGGCATTTTTAGCTTAATAGAAAATAACCTTTTATCCATGAGAATTTGATATATTTTTGTGAACAGATAGTTTATGATGTAATTTATTGGTTACAATAAAAATATGTAAATGTCACCATTTAACGGAGATATATTACAAAGTTTCCAGATTAAACATAATTTTACAGGAAAAGGGCGTTCATTCGCGGCAAAGCAAACGGAATATGACGTTTCACATCTGTCCTTCAATTATGACGTCACAAAGGAAAAGCTGTCAAGTTACTGTTCCGGTCCGAAAATCAAGCCTTCTCCGTATCCAATTCTTTCAATTTTCTGATGCGCGAGTGAATTGCACAGCCCAACAGTGCCTATCTATCTTAAGGATGGTCACTCCTCAGGTTTTTGAAACTGTCTCTGACTTTCGGATTTCTCATATTTTATTCATCATGATGCACTAGAAAATTTTGCACACTAACCCCCACTTTTCTTTTCAAAATATGTTCTTAAACATCTTGGATAAAATTTTGACAAAATCAAAGCTAAATATTATACTTTTAAATGTTGTTTATAGAAATAGAACATCCAATAGTTTATATATCCTTGAAATTATCGGTATTGAATGAAGTATTGTATTGTTTTAAAGTACAAAAATATAATTTATTATGTACAATGATAATACTAACAATTAATATGATTTATGTAATAATTAAGCACTTCGCTTACCAAGTCCCCTGGCTTTACTCTACCGGTACACCTGACCTCACTAATGGTTTTTATTGGGTCCGTGTTGTTCATTTGTATGTGTGTCTTCATTTTCTTTTTTGTCCCGTACTTAAGTGGTTTCCTTGTTTCTTAGCGTGTCCGATGTTGCCATTGTCCATGGATTGTTCGTTCTTTTGATTGATGGTTCGGTTCTCACTTACTTTACTATACAGGGAAGATTCTTGGTGGGATCGTTGTACCAAAACGGGATTTGTTAACAACATGTTAATTATTAAAATGTTTAAAAAAAAAGTTCTAACGTTTTTGTGTCAAGCTTGTGTAAGATTGGATAACCAAATAAAAATGGATTTATTAAATTGTTTTAAATGTAAAAGTCATCTCTGCCTCTTTTGTTAGTGGTTGCAAAACACATTATCACTATAATAATTCTAGGGTACATTGATGAAAAAAAACGAAACAATGTTCAGATAAAATCCTGCAAAGCTCAGATTGCAGTTCTCCTGTGGCTGCATCGTGTTCTTGAGACTTGCAATAAAAGTATGCTGCCAGCAATGAACATAATATTTAATCATACTGATCTCAGGTCTTTGATTTAAGTAATCAAGTGCTTTGTTTCTTCCGTATTCTACTGCCGTTGTTTTTAAAACACTTGTCTAAGTCCTAAAACTCTATCAAAAATGAATGGACCGGAGCCAAACACAATCTTCAAAGCCCATAACTCCATCCAGATACAGTGGACCGAAACCAAACTCGAACTTGATCTGTAACTCATAGTGGTAGACTCACAAATCAAATATAAGCTGATAAAGATTAAGAACAGTGGGAAAAAGTTCGGAAAACTTGTGTGTGACGGAGTGACGTAATTACGGAAAGACGGACAGAGTGCGTAGCTAAAGTCCCCTTCGGCGAAGCCGGTAGGGGACTAATAAGGCTTATCAGAATTCAAAACTTTTGTACTTTTTAAGAATTTCTAAAATTTAAAATCAGATGTTTTGAAAAGAAATATTACGCCTTAAGATAATAAAGCATAAAGCAGAATTTTCAGACACTCTGAAGTGGTCTAAATTGTTGTACATTTTAAAAGAATTAAAAGTTTACTGTACTTTAAAAGTTTACTGTACTTTCAAAATGCAAACATACCTAAGTTGAATGAATTATTAGTTTTACAAATATTTCCGCAGGTTTAAGATCTACATCTTTTTGGGACTTACAAATCGCATTTGACGAACATGGTCATCTCAGTACTAAAATCTACGACAAAAGGGACGATTTCAATTTCAAAATTATCAATAACCTTAACATGGACAGTAATATTCCAGGTTCTCCTGCTTATGGAGTTTATGTTTGACAGTTGATTCAGTACGCGAGAGCTAGAACACATTATACGGACTTTCTCATTACACATAGTTATCTCCGTGACCGCCTTATTAATCAAGGCTTCCGAAAAATTCCGTCTCATACGATCATTAAAAGTACTTTTTATAGATATTATTCCCTTGTCGAAAAAATTTTAAGTTTCGTTCCGAACTCTGATTCAAGATTCTTTTTTTTTTACTTAGCACTGGGATTATCGTTTTTTTTAACTGTCTACGACCTTTCAATAGCAGTTGCCGTTGAGTCGCTACCGGACACTACCGCAATAGAAGTGGAGTTTTGGCATGCCATAAAAACGGCTTAACCAAACATTTCATTTGAAATGCTTGTACCAAGTCAGGACCATTGCGGTCGACAATTGTTCTGGTGGTGTCAACTGATTTGATTTGTCTTTTTGTTTCATGGACTTCGGCTCTTGACATCTCTGTTCGGTAATTTTGTTAGTACCCCCAGTTATCAAACATATAAAATTTAATTATAAAAAACACTTTTATCTGCACTGATGAGACATAAGTTGTCGAAATGCGCATATGCAGAAAGTAAATTCACGGTGACTTCGGTATTTAGTTATTTTAAAAAGATATATAAAATTTGGCTTGATATTTATAGTTATTTTTTTCCAACAGGCTACTTCAGCAGAGTTATTGAATACTTTGTCAATCAAATATGTTGAAGTAGGTCAGTCGATTTAAATAAAAACTTTTAAAACTTAAGTGGCATAGAAAAAGCTGAAATTGAATTGAAGATGTCACAATCCATTGACTATTTCACTGATGTTTGGTAAACATATTTGATTTTATGTCCTGCGAATGTTTTGATCTATGTTTACTGTAACAGTTAAAATTGCCTTCTGTGGGAATAAAACTTTATTATATTATAGCTTAATTAATATCCAAATACAAAGTCAGGACCATTGCGGCGGAAAATTTTTCCGGTTGATTTCCGTCTGTTTATCTTTTAGGTATCATGAACTTTGGCTTTTGGCATTTCTGTTCCATAATTTGGTTGTTATCCCCCATTCATTTGATTGTACTTTAGAATCGGCAATAAAACATTGTGTAACGTATTTTCAATTCTTTAGCGACATATAACGAGACATCCTGGTTTTAGGTACACACTTACTTACGGAATTCATTACATAATCGCCTACTTTTGATAAGAGGAGGAAACCATAATCATTTAAGAAAAGCCTGGCGCTCAAATTGACTTTGTGCCAGATAAGGTTATCAATAAGGACATTTACATATACAGTGTTCTCTTACCAATGATAAATATTCAAGAACTTCTAGACCTGAACGATTTATTCAATTTGCAATCAGCCAATACGGTACTTTTGAGCCGTGTTCACTCCGAAAACAAATCTATTATTATACGACAAAAATCAATAAACTAATACATTGAGAGGGAATCACTAATTTATGAAGACTGATGAGCTAAGGGGGTTTATATTTAATTTATTTGTAGCGCTTAATGTTAATTGTTTTTCGTCAATTAGAATTTACTTAAATAATTGTCATGTAGAGCAAATTATTACCACACTTCAGTTTCATAAATAGTTTGTTTTATATGCTGGTATATATTTATTTCAATAGATCAGGAATCCAGTTATCCTTCTTAATGGTATTTTAGGAGATCGTTTGGCCTTCAACTGCACGAGAGTTCCTATCTCGAAAATCCCATATTATATTGACCTTTTTCAATTTGACATAGCATATTTTAGATATATGTAATGCAAATACTACACAAAACATCTTTACTCGTTTTTACAAACCAAAACCAAAACAAATTTTCGTTTATTTCTTCTTGAACAAAGCTTAGTATCTTTTAACTTACATGTGAATAAAAATGGTTGCAGTAATTAGAAGTAAAGGTAGAAAATTGCAAGTATGTGTCCTTACAAGACCCCATTAACAGAAAAAAAAGTTTGATCGGTAATTTTATTGATTACTGAGTATCTTTCCCTATTTTAAAATTTATCGACTGTTAAGCTTGTCAAGATCGTGATAAAAGATCAAAATGGCCAAGGGAGGTTATAACATATCTACTGGTGAAAGTTATTTCATTTGAAAATAATAAGCACAATGTTATTAATAAAATTAAGGGACCGACCATTTAACCTGAAGGGAGGGTTATGGTTTTTTTTTTCTGGACAGAAACAAATTATTTATTTTTTGCACGCGTATCAACAAAATATTTTTTTTTCAAAACTAACATTATTTTTTTGGGCAGAAAGCCTCATTCAGAATTTTTTTTTTCATCATTTTGGCAGCCAAAATATTTTTTTCACATAAAATCAGATCCACAATATTTTTTAGAAAAAAACCATAGCCCCCCCNCCCCCCCCCCCCCCCTTCAAGTTAAATGGTCGGTCCCTAATAGTCATAGATGAAGCGTTGTTCGACATCTAGCAATAGATTCCACCCAAACCGTTGCTAGCGGCCGTTTTGATAATGAGGTATCAGCAAAGTTTATTGTTGAAGGCCTCATAGGGACCTACAGATGAAGAACAAAAAATAAAAGCGTTGTTCCATTACTTGATTTTAAAACATTTTTGTAGAACTTCATATTTACTCCATTTCATTATTTTAGTACAAA